>CAUZXS010002674.1:7500-57500 GCA_963585895.1 Sepioteuthis lessoniana
ATAACAAAGACTCAAAAAATGGTACTTGATACTACCTTGCTTAACACTCAGCATTATAAGGTAAGAATCAAGGGTAAAGTGGAGTAACCCAGGGAAAGGAGCAGCGCCCTCCCCTACAACTTGGTGTAGTAGCTATCGAAAAGGGAGCCTTTGGGTCAGCCTCGACAACGGTCGCCAACTTTACTTACTAGTTACTAACTATATATATATATATATATATATATATATATATATATATACACTTAGAAATAAATGACTTATTTTTAAGCCACTGTTCTTATATTGATAGATGAAAAGTTTTCCATAAAATGATTGATCAGTGTTGTTGTAGCAGTGCTTGTTCAAAACTTTAAAATATTAGAATGATAAACAAAGCAAATAAATAACTATATATATATATATATATATATATATGTGTGTGTGTGTGTATGTGTGTGTGTATGTGTGTGTGTGCATGAGCGAGAGAGAGAGAAGCAAATAGACAAGGAAAACAAAAAACTGACAGGCAGAAATAAAAAGTTGGAAATAAAAAAATTAAGCTTAGTGAAGGGTAATCGAAGCTTACAGGTAAATCGAACTGGTCTGCAATATTGAAAATTTGAAAGTGTGTGTATATATGTATGTGTGTGTGAGTCTTTCCTTGAACTACACTCATATATATAAGATGTCATGTTTATCGCCATAGAAATGGACACTGCGATCTCAGTTCAATACCTGGACAAGGCTGTTTGAATGTCACATAGCGCTAATAACCTTAGAACGTTATGTATCCAACTATTCTCTCTTCAGCTATTCGTAAATAGTAGGCCAGACTAAGCTCTTTAGCCTTGGTATGGCAACTAATCTAGGAAAAGGAAAACTGAATTGAAACCTATTAAACTCCGTTTAAATCTCGTCTCGAGGAATTACTCGACCATTTCTCGTGAATTTAGCACTCAAAGTGTAATTCATGCCTTGCATATTAAGACAAACTAAGCTAAATCACTGTGAGTTCGATCATTATTAAGTACCCTATATTTTAACCCAATGCTTCTACTAATCTAATCTAGGTATATATATATATATATATATATATATATATATATATATATATATATATATATTATGAGAGTGTTGGTAGTCAGGAAATTACTATATGGTTATGTGTCGAACCAAGTGTAATATAATATGGATAGTGCTCAATATCTATGATAGAGCTATTATAATAATGATAATAAATATATATATATATATATATATAGTAAAAAAGTAAAGTAAAGTTAGCGACCATAGTCGAGGGTGACCCGAAGGCTCCCTTTTCGATAGCTACTACACCAAGGTGTAGGGGAGGGCGCTACCCCATTCCCAGGATTGCTCCACTTTACCCTTGAACCGTACCTTATAATGCTGAGTGTTAAGCAAAGTGGTATCAAGTTCCATTTTTAAAGTCTTTGGTATGACTCGACCTGGGATTGAACCCAGGTCTCCCGGGCCATTGTCCCGGTTATATATATATATATATATAATCCATGGAAAATATTGTTCTGCAACCTAAGGTTTCTTGAAGTTTTTGCAGAACAATATTTCCCATGGATTAAATATATATATAATATATATTTATTTATTATCATTATTATATATATAAATAATTCTTGTCATATATGACGAGACTTCATACGAATCGGGACTTCTGTTTATGGATTTGGGTAGACGAAATAAAGTCGAAGTAATTTATAGGTTTGAGTAAAAAAAAGAAGAAAAAAAGAATAGAAACATCAAAAGAGAAAAAGAAAAAAAGAAAGAGTAAAAGAAAAAAAGAAAGTGAAAAAGAGAAAAAGAAAATAAACGAAAAATCGAAGTGAGAATAGAAAAAGAGAGAAATAATGTGAAGTGGGGGAGGTCAGTGTGTCTGCCAAAAAAAAAAAAAAAAATAGAAATTTCAAGGGTAAGTGAGAAGGGGGAAAAGACAAATAAGTTAGTGAATAAGTGGTGGTGTGAAGTAGTGGAGTCTACCTTGTAATTACCTTTGAAAAATATCACGGATACATTTGAATTAAAAAATGTTCCATAACATAAACGTTCCATAGTCTGTAAGACTAATGAGAATTCCATCTCATCCTCCCATAGTGGGTAAAATGTTTGCCAATGGCCCGGTAGTCCGGGGTTCGATCCCAGGTCGAGTCATACCAAAGACGAAAAAAAATGTTACTTAATACCTCCTTGCTTCACACTTAGCATTAAAAGGTACGTATCAATGGTAAAGTGGAGCAATCAAGGGAAAAGATTTGCACCCCCCCTACAACACCTAGGTGTAGGGGAGGGTGCAAATCTTCTGGTCACCCTTGACTACGGTTATCAACTTTATATATATATATATATATATATAAACACACACACGCACACATCTATGTATGTGAATGTGTATGAACACGTTTCTTATATTGGGTGTCTTCACGGTTTCCTTGCTAAATTTCAGGACAGGTAAAATTTTAATCTTTCATTTTGGCATCGGTCATTCTAATGGTTGGTGTTTTACGGCATATCAATTCTTGCGAATTATTTAATGCCAAATCTAGTTTATCATTATACAAGGTGGAACGATAAAATTGTCGCCCTAGAAAAGACGACATGATTCCATTTCCGTTAAATGAAAACCTGTTTTCTTTTTTTGTTGCAGACCATCTTCTAGTTGGCCAGTTATGTACAAATCCCTAGAGCGATAGAAGCGTTCTATCATGTCTGAAAGTGACACAATGTTCAACGAGCGAGATCGGAGATGCACCGCTGTACAACACATGCTCTCTACCGATCCAAGTTATGACAACAGGACCATTGCCAGCACCCTCAAAATGCAAATCTGGATTGCCACGAATAACAGGGACGTGCCCAGGGTGATGAAAACAAAGTTTCCGGCTACAGTTATGGTCTTTAGTGTGGTTTCAAGTGAAGGCCACATCATGCCACCTCACATCTTCAAAGTCGGCTTGAAAGTCAACACCAAAGTGTACCTGGATGTGCTGAAGAGTATGGTGATCTCCTGGTGCAATCAGGTGGCCGGTGGCGAACCCTGAGTGTGGCAGCAGGACTCAGCGCCGGCCCACAAATCCAAAGAGACCCAAGCTTGGCTTCAGAAGAAGTTCTACGACTTTGTACCCTTCTCTCACTGGTCCCCCTCCTCTCCCGATCTGAACCCGCTGACTACTTCGTTTGGTCATACGTCGAGAACATCACCAATATGACCTCCCACAACACCAAAGCCAGCCTGATCGCCGCCATCCGCCGAGTATTCGCCTAGCTCCTGCCAGCGCTTGTGGAAAAGGCATGCTCCTAGTTCTGGATCCGTATCGAGGCGGTGATTGAGGCTGAAGGCGGCGGCTACATTGAATAGATGTCAGCTCTACTACATAATCAAGTTACCTGAATTGATTTTTTCAATAAAAGTTTAAAAATAAAGCAGTAGTATTGTTTTCTTTAGGACGACAATTTTATCGTTCCACCCAGTACATAGTTTGTAGGTAAAATCTTTAAACGAACCAGAGTTTTTTTTATTACTTGAACATGGTTTAGTTTGCTTTTGTCGCGTTTTAGGGCATATCGACTTTTGAAGGTTATATAATGCCAGATGCTGTTTATATATTATTTTAAAGCAAATAGGTTGTAGGTTAGCATACAGTTAAATGGTTGCAGCTATTTCTATCTAACACTTATAATTCTATTTGATATTTATCATTTGTTTGTATATAGTTAAATTGCTCCAAGTATTGTTAGCTTAAATTTAATATTAGATGGTTTCTTCTCGATTGAATGGTTTCAAGTATTCCTATCTAGCATGAATAATTCAACATTGCTCATTTGTTTGTATGCAATTGAATGGAATTGCTATGTAACATTAACAATTCAATTTAATATCAGTAATTTATTTGCACATGGTTAAACAGTTAAACAGTTCTATTTGACCCATAGATAGAACCCTGACAGATACTACCTCTCCAGATCAGAGTTGGACTGGGAGTAATGATAATGAAGAGGTACTCCTCATTCCTCAGAGTTCCATGACTGGAACGTCACCATCAGATGATTTAGTGTTTCATCCAGGACACTCACTGGAAGGGGGTGTCTTACCCCCTGCAAAGATGCATTCAGCATATTCTACAGCCCCAGCCTTAGAGGCAGAGATTTAAGCGGTTAAGTATAGCTATTTTAATAGTAATAATTCTATTTGTCAAGTATTCTCATCAAATACGAACAATTTGCACTCAACTTCATTGTTTCAACTCTCTAATAACAATTATCCTTTGGAACTGATTAAACAGTTCTATTTGTCCCATAGTCAGGATCCTATCAGGTACTACCACTCCGGGTCAGAGTGTATCTGGGAGTAATGGTAATGAAGACGAATTTTACATTCCTCTAACTCCAGGACTGGAGATTTACGATCAGATAGCTTGGTTGGTTGGGTTTTATGGTATATCAACCCTTGTAGCTTATTTAATGCCAAATCCAATTTATACATTTTTAAACGAACTAGAGTTCATTCCTTAGCGCACTGGTAAATGAGTTCGAGCATTGCTTATTTAATAGAAATCATTTGTTTGCATACAATTCAATGGTTTCAACTCTTGTTATGAAACACTAACAATTTAATTTCACTTCAGTCCTTTGTTTGCACACAGTTTATATATATATATATAGAGAGAGAGATAGATAGATATCACGGGGGTTGAGCACTCTAGCGAAGGAATTTAAGGCTGCCACTCGCATAATGCAAATCTCTTCGAACGAATTGAGCACTTTGGTATCCGGTAAGGCAATAATGTAAACAAACGAAGGGTGCTGCATAATGCCTTATAATTCCCGAGTTGACGTGGTTCGCTTGTTGGCTGAGTGGTATGATACTATGTCTAACGTAAAGTCGGGCGGGTTTCGATCCCAGCTTCAAGCGTCCCTCGTGTCTCGCCACACTGAAGAGTTTTCATACAACGAAATTGTCTGTGGATGACTATATATATATATATATATATATATATATATATATATATATGTGATTTTTGAGTGAATAGTTTGTTGGTAAATTTATCTTAAAAAAAAGTCAGAATTAGTTTGTTTGCTCACAATTAAGTATTGCTATTGTTTACACATAGGAAAACTTGAAACAATTCAATTAACTAAGAAAGGAAGTCAATACACCACAGTTGATAGGCCAAAGGGTTAGAGTTAGGGTTACTATGTTGAGGTTTTAAGGGAGTTCAGGAAGAGATTCCATTGGAAGAGGCTATCACTCTTCAAATCGTATCAGTGGCATTTCCACCAGGACGATACAGCAGTCCACAACTCCATCCTTGTCACTGACTATTTGACCAAGATGGGCATCAACACAGTTCCGACCCTTCCCTATAGTCCAGACCTTGCTCCCTGTGACTTTTGGTTATTCCCTAAGCTCAGAGGCTGTCGTTATGAGACAATTGAGGAGATGAAAGAGGCTGTGACGAAGATCATTGACACGCTCACACAAGAAGACTTCCATGGGGCCTTGCAGAAGTTGTTGGAACGGTACAAGAAGTGCATTGCAGCCGGAGGAGATTACTTCGAAGGGGACCAGGGTTTCATGAGTGTATTTTTAATAAAAGTGCCCATACGAAAAAAGTCTGGAACCTTATTTTATGATCCTCGTATATACTTATATTAAACTGAATTGTTTTAATTAGAACTGTTTACCTAAACTGAAAAGCATTAAAAAGAAATGTTTTTTGACAATTAAACTATGTACTCATTCTAAACTGAATTGTTTGAAATAGAACTGATTATTTGTATAAAAATGGATTTAGCATTAAATAACCTATAAAGGTTGATATGCCATGAAAACCAACCGACCAATCTTATTCTACCAGCAAATAGTACCCCTACTGTTCTTCTATAAGGATGGCTTTGGTATTAAATAGCCCACGAAATTTGACATGCCATTAAATCAAAAAAGCAAAACCCAATCACTCCGTCGTGGCCAGGATTCGATTTGGTTTGGTTTGGTTTTATGGCACATCAACCATTGTAGGTTATTAATGCCAAATCCGTTTTTATACATATAAACGGTTCTATTTCAAGCTATTCAGGTTAGCATACAAAAATAGTTCTATTTCAAACAATGCAATTTAGCATAAGTATACAGTTTCAATGTCAAAAAACAGTTCTATTTCAAACAATTTAATTCAGGATAAGTACACAGTTTAGTTCTATTTGACTCATAGATACGACCCTATTAGGTAGCTACCACTCCGGGCCAGAGTGGACCAGAGAGCGATGGAAAATAAGGGGTACTCTGCATTCCCCAAACCTCCAGCATTACGGGAAACTTAACATCAGATTGTTTAGTGTCATGTCCAGGACACTTGTTGGTGAAGCAGAGATTCAGCCGGAGTATTCTATGTCTTCAGCCGAATGGACTACAGGACACTCGTTGGGGTGGAGTGGTGGGTTCTTACCTCTCTATAGAGAAGCCGTTGGTGTATTCTACAGCTCCCTCTCCAGCCGACTGGGTAATGGTTGGTCAGGATGTGACACAACGTCAACTTTTAAGCGGGGTAAAGTTGGTTTGAATTCAGTTTTTCTTCTTCAGGACTGTATGCAAGACTGAGGCAAAAAAACCCAGTCTACCCAAGTACTTATACGTAGGTGTAAAATTCGCCGATAACCGTTACGCTAAGCACACCTCCTGACCTATTCTAAATTGAGTTTACGAATAAAATTGTTAAAAGAATTTTCATGCCAATACATTCATCAAAGATTACAGTGTTAATCCCCAAGGAGGATATACAATGCAATACTATGGTATCTGAGTACTGGTGATACAGCCCTTATTTTAGAACCTGTATATGCAGGAATCCAGTAATATTATCTTTTGTTTAATCTTGGGTAATGAAACCCCAAAATCAAGGTGCCGCTATTTCATTTTTCGTCAGAACATTTTTATAATAAGTACGTGCAAAGTTTTCCAGCAAAAACCGGTTTTTAAATTGCTGAATTAAAGTTATATAAGAAAGAGTGCTGGAAACTTTTGCACACGGTTTATATATTTATAAATGTACATTTTACTTTCTTAGTTTCTGTCTGTCTGTCTGTCTGTCTGTCTGTCACACACACACACGACCAATTGTAGAAATACCTGTTTCTCGTATATACTGAAAAGTACACGTTCTTTCACACGCATTTGAACTATGATACGCTTTATTATCATTATCAATATTATTACTAACAATACTACAACTACTACTAATACAAATACTAACACTACTACTACTAATAATAATAATGATAGTAATAATAATTCATTTTTATTTGTCTTGACTTTGGGGTGTACTTTCCTTTTTTCGCCTATAGAAACCGCGCCGCCACCGTTGCTTTCATTTCTTATATCAATGTTTGTCAAATTTGTCCGTGAGTAAGTATCATAAAATGAAAAAAAAAAAAAAAGTGAAAATGAAATAAAAAAGAAAAAAAGATGTCGGCAAAATGCCCCCTCCCTAAATAGCCAAGCACAACAAAACTCCAGGGGTTAAATTAAAACAGAACGAACATTTAATTGAAGACTGCATCGTTATTATTATTTAGGTTTGGTTTGGGTTCTTTGTTTAATGGCATATCAACCTTTGTAGGTTATTTAATGCCAAAGCTATTGTCCTAGAAGAACAGTCGTGGTTCTATTTAACCCATAGCTGGGAGGATAAGGGGGTTCATACCTTTCCCAAGGGTATTTGCCCGAAAGCGAACGTAATAGCGCGACTGGAGTACGAAATCGCTTACTACGATTTCGGAGTCCATCGCTTTAACCATTACACCACTCCGGGACAGGAATCTCACCATCAGATTATTTAGTGCCATATGCAGAACACTTATTGGGTGTGTTTTACCCCTCTGCAGAGATGCAGTCTATTCTACAGTTCCAGCCGACTGGGCCAAGTAAATATTTGAGTCTTTTCTTCAAAGGATGTCATAATTTGATTATTTTTAGTAGAACATCCAACAATCAAAATGTATTATTTACAACCAAACTCTACAATGAATCTTGGTAAACAAAACTTTGAATGGACTTTGTTAGGTATTATTTACTACCAAACTCTATCACTGAAATCCCGTAACGAAAACTTAAATAAAATTTCCTGTCAACTACTATCAAAAGGGATATCCATAGACACTTTTATTCCCGTTTAGGATAATTATTCGTATTTAAAGGATGTTTTGTTTTGGGGTCCTGAAAATTCCTTACGCAAAACTTCGGTGGTTAAATAAAAAATTACCCCAAAATGTAATTGGCAACAGTATTGTTATTATTATAGTAATTATTATTATAGTTATAATTAAATAGTATTAAAAACAAATCTTTATAGAAAAGCAAATATTTTTCATCATTAAATTGATATTTTCTACTCATTTCATGAAATTAGATAAGGGGGATTAATTTAAAAATTATTTCTACTAATTTTCGTTATATTTTGCTTCATTTCCTTTGCTCAATGACATCAACCTTCTTGGGTTATTTAATGTCAAAGCCATCATTATAATAGAACAATAGTGGGCGGTACTATTTAACACAAAGACGGGAAATCTTTGGTTCAAAAACAAGATACGGAGAAAATTTAATTGGGATATAATGATTATGGTAATTTTGTTACATAATGAACATAACATTTTAGATTTTTAATAAATAATGAATACCTTAAATTAACTAGTTAAATTTAAATGATGACTTGAATATTAAAAAATGATTTAAGGACAAGGAGAGACCCTTGGCTAAGAAAATGATTTAAGGACAAGGAGAAACCCATGGATTTAAAAGTGATTTAAGAACAAGGACAAACCCTTGGCTTTGAAAGTGATTTAAGGACAAGGAGAAACCCTTGGCTTTTAAAATGATTTACGGACAAGGAGAAACCCATGGCTTTAAAAGTGATTTAAAGACAAGGAGAAACCCTTGGCTTTGAAAGTGATTTAAGGACAAGGAGAAACCCTTGGCTTTTAAAATGATTTAAGGACAAGGAGAAACCCGTGGCTTTAAAAGTGATTCAAGGACAAGGAGAAACCCTTGGCTTTTAAAATGATTTACGGACAAGGAGAAACCTTTGATTTTTAAAATGATTTAAGGACAAGGAGAAACCCTTGGCTTTTAAAATTATTTAAGGACAAGGACAAACCCTTGGCTTCAAAAGTCATTTAAGGACGAGAAATCCTTGGCTTTAAAATGATTTAAGGACAAAAATAAACCCTCGGCTTTTAAAATGATTTACGGACAAGGGGAAACCCTTGGCTTTGAAAGTGTTTTAAGGACAAGCACCAACCCTTGGCTTTAAAAGTGATTTAAGGACAAGGAGAAACCCTTGGCTTCAAAAGTGATTTAAGGACAAGGAGAAACCCTTGGCTTTTAAAATGATTTAAGGACAAGGAGAAACCCGAGGCTTTGAAAATGATTTAAGTACAAGGAGAAACCTTTGACTTTTAAAATGATTTAAGGACAAGTTGAGACCCTTAGCTTTGAAAGTGATTTAAGGACTAGGAGAAACCCTTTGCTTTGAAAATGAATTAATAAATTTGTTGACACATAAGTTCTTGTAACGAGGTAGGAATTCGCTTTCCCTGATCCAAACAAAAAATCTACTTTGACAAAAGCCATAGCCACAAAACTTCAACTACTAAAGTGAAAAGTACCACAAAATTCCAGTGGTTAAATGACAAGATCGCAAAAATGTAAATAACTTATTATTATTTATTTTTTATTCTCTTTTAGGAATTTCATTTACTTGTTCTTATATTCAAATAGTAGATTTTGATTTTTTTTACCTGGTCTTATATTCAAATAGCATATTTTTAAAGCTAATCTTTTTCTGCGAAGAGTATCGTCATAGGAAATAAATTCGATGAAGTGAGTTCGAATCCTACTTGGGCCTGTTTACGTTTCACTAAACGCTAATGCTCTGGAGAAAGGTATGACTCATTTCCGGTAAAAGTGGGAGAGATTGGGTTCTTCAACTTTGGTAAGAGAACAAATCTTGAAGGAAAAACTGAATTAAAGATGGGGGAGAGGTGTTTAGGATTAGCAATTCTAAAAACCTGCACAACTTCTCAAGTAAACAAACGAAGACTAAAACAGCCCCAGCCGACAAGGTTAATGGATCCAAATCTTCATCCTCTCATCTTTAGCGAGAGAAAAATTGCTGCGAGCACAAGTTGAAAATGTTTGGTAAAACATTGACTAATCCAACTGCTTATAATCCGGGATCTTCATTAATTCAGCGCCGATTTCAAATTTTTCTTGTTTGGTTTGATTTCTTTGGTTAACGGGACGTCAACCTTCATGGGTCATCTAATGCCAAAACCACCTTTGTAAAAGAACGGTAGTGGTACTATTTAAATCATGGCAGTAGGTGGCAGGGCGAGATAAGAATGGTCATACCTTTCTGAAAGGTATTAGTTCAAAGGTGAACGTAATAGCCATGACTGGAGTTCGAACTTGCTTATCACGATGTCACAGTTCAACTCGTTAGTCACTCACTATATTTCATCTTTCGGACAACAAATTTTTTTGGCGGCTTCTGAAGTGATATGGCTCTGTTCGAACTCGTGAAGCAGAAGTTCAAAAGACTGGACATTAGCGTCTCAGTAAAAAGCTGCAAATATTGCAATATTAGCTCTTCTGGACTGTTTAGCTGCAGTCCATGATAATACACGTTTTTTTGGGGTTTTTTTTTTTTTATCTTTGAAGGATTCCTATTAGCATTTACTAGTTGTCTCTGTGATATCGAGGATTCAGATATTTAAACAAGTGACGTTCGGTGAGATTACTGGTTCCAGAAAATTATTCAGTTACAAATTGGATTACCGAATTAATCTCCACACGAAACCTTCCTCGTAAAAGTAACAAGAAGCCCCCGCCCATATATATATATATAAGTAATTCTGGTGACCCGAAAGCACCCTTTTCAATAGCTATAACACCGAGGTGTAGGGGAGGGCGCTATTCTTTTCCCTGGATTGCTCCACTTTACCTTTGATCATTACCTTAGAATGCTGAGTGCTAAGCAAAGGGGTATCAAGTACTGTTTTTTTTAATCTTTGGTATGACTTGACATGAGATTGAACCTCAGTCTCCCGGGCCGTTGGCAAATACTCTACCAACTAAGCTAATGGACCAGTATATATATATATATATATATATATATATATATATATATATATATATATATATATATATATATATATATATATATATATATATATATATATATATATATATATATATATTATATATATATATATATATATATATCCCTCCGCTCGGGCAGGATATGACACAAGGTCAATTATTGTGAATTTTGAAATATTACCTAATATAATTTACAAATGCTGTTCAAACAAATTTCCCTCAAATCATAACAGAAACTACAAACAATAATGATAATAATCTCTCCTAATTGCAGCACAAAACAACGCCATAAGGACCAATCATATTAAAACAAGAATAGATAAGATACAAAACAGCAAATATAGGTTATGTGAAGATAGAGACGAAATGATCAATCAATAAGCAAATGTATCATATTAGCATAGAGAAAGTATAAGACTAGAAACGACTGGGTGAGCAAGGTGATCCACTGGGAATTGTGCAAGAAATTTAAATTTGACCATACGAATAAATGCTATATGCACAATTCAGCATTAGTCCTGGAAAATGAGACACACAAGCTCCTCTGGGATTTTAAGATACAAACGGATCACCTAATCTCAGCCAGACGACCAGACCTTCTTATAATAATAATAATAATAATAAAAACTTACAGAATTGTGGACTTTGCTGTTTCGGCTAACCACCGAGTGGTTATGAAAGAAAGCGATAAGTTTAAGTGCCAAGACCTAGCTAAGGAAAAAAAACTGTGGAACATGAAAGTGACGATTATACCAATTGTAATTGGTGCGCTTGGTACAATTACCAAAGAATTGATAAAGGAACTGGAGGACTTGGAAATAAGAGGATGAATGAAGACCATCCAAATTGCTTTATTATTGAGATCGGCCAGAATACTAAGAAGAGTCCTGGAGACTTGAGAACACTTGCTATCACTCAAACTCCAGTAAAAGACTATCAGCTAACGCTGAGGTGAGAAACTCTCAAGGACTACAACTAGTACTACTACTACTACTACTACTAATAATAATAATAATAATAATAGCAGCAGCAGCAACAAGTGTAGTTTATGTGTTGATAGAGATGAAACGATTAACCATATAAGCGAATGCAGCAAACAGGCACAAAAGGAATACAAGTGTAGGCATGACTGGGCAGGAAAAAGGATTCCCTAGGAATTGTGCAAGAGATTAAAATTTTACAATGCTGATAAATGGTATATACACAATACAGAATCTATCCTAGAAATGAGATTCGTAAATCAATTCTCAGGGACTTTGAGATACAAATGGATTATTGAATTCCAACCTGAAGAATCGATCTAAAACCAATCAACAAAAATAAAATAACAAGTCAACTAGTTATTTTACTGTTTCAGCAGATTATAGAGTAAAGATAAAAAAAAAGCAAAAAGACAAAAAAAAAATTCTTAGATCTGGTACGTGACAGTGATACCAATTATGAGTTAATATCTTAGAAAGATACCCCAAAGCCTGGAAAAGAGATTGGGAAAACAGGAGATCAGAGAAAGAATCGAGACCATCCGGATTGATAAAAATCAGCTAGAATACTGAGAAAAGTCCTGGTAAGCGCCAATTAAAACTGGTGTGAAAAACTCGCAAAGAGAAAAAATTCCACACTAAACAAAATGTGATTTTAAAATTCCGTCAATTATTTATTGGGGTGGGGGATAGTTTTATGTTATACGTGATGATTTTGTCGCTGGTCATTCTATTTTACGCGCGCGGAAATATGTACTGGTCATTCATTGGACATACATTTGATATTTCTCAAAAGACATACGTGGTGCATTCAATAAGTTTCCAGACTTTTTTTATGTACAGGCATTTAAAATTGTCGTAGACTCTTGAACATTCAGTATGTTATTGCTATACATCTTATGAGATGACTGACCAATTTTTAGCTTCAAATGAACAGCTACAGCAGGAATTGGAATACACCCAACTAAAGCCTGATTGTCACAGCTGGTGAATTTCAAAAATGCAATCTGGACGTGAGGACACTTTAGAAGAACGATATGCAATAAAATTGTGTTTTAAACTTGGAAAAAAAAATGCCACAGAAACGTATGGAATGCTCCAGACTGCTTTTGGAGCATCTTGCATGAAGCAAGCATCATTTTTGAGTGGCATAAGAGATTCAAGGAAGGCAAGGAGTCTGTGAGGGATGATGAGGGGTGTGGGAGGAGTAAGGAAGTCAATACACAAGAGTTGATTGGCCAAAGGGGTAGGGTTACTATGTTGAGGTTTTAAGGGAGTTCAGGGAGAGATTCCGTCGAAGAGGCCAGTACTCTTCAAATCAGCTCAGTGGCATTTCCACCAGGACAATGCACCAGTCCACAACTCCATCCTTGTCACAGACTATTTGACCAACATGGGCATCAAGACAGTTCTTCACCCTCCCTGTAGTCGAGACCTTGCTCCCTGTGACTTTTGGGTATTCCCTAAGCTCAGAGGCTGTCGTTATTAGACATTTGAGGAGATGAAAGAGGCTGTGACGAAGGTCATTGACACGCTCACACAAGACGACTTCCATGGGGCGTTCCAGAATTTGTTGGAACGGTACAACAAGTGCATTGCAGCCGGAGGAGATTACATCGAAGGGGACTAGAGTTTCTATGTGTACTATCGATAAAAGTGTCCATGCGAAAAAAGTCTGGAAACTTATTTAATGATCCTCGTATCTACCCGTTTCATCTACTCTGAAATTTATTTACCAATGTGCGTGAATTTTGATACAGCATACATCCTGATTTGAAGTTATTGAAATCTTTTACATTACAGTATATATATATATATAGATATAGATAGATAGATGTGTGTGCTGTTGGGTAGCTGTCCTCTATTTAAGTGTGTTTGATTAAATAATAAAGACACATTTTGTCTCCAATTTTATTAGATTCCTTTCAAGTTTCCTGACAAGTGCTTTCGTTTTAGGTTGGAGTTGGTAGATGAATTTACCGAAATTTCTGGACCCTCTATAGACCATCCTCTGAGGTTTTACAAATGTAAAGAATTTTTTAAAGTTTTTAAATTTTTTTCTAAATTGCAACCCCAACGCCGCCCCCCAAATTACTTAAGATATAGTTGGATTAAACTGAGATTCTAATGACATGAAACAGATTTAAAACGGAACGCTATCAACAGAAATAGAATATTTAAAATAAACTTTCCACCTTTTTTCATTTCGTTAATAAATAAATAAATAAGCCAACAGCATTTCAAAACACTGTCGCTATTTTCAAAATCAACTTTATCAATTTTAGGCTTTTTTGTTATTATATGTAGGGCTTCAAGGATTTGTAGTCATGACTTATTAATTTTGTGTCCCTTTGTAGTAGGGTTTTCATCTAGAATTTTTCGAAATTTAGATTTGAGTAGGGAGTGGATTTTAAGATGTAGGGTGATAGAACTAGAGTCATTAACGTGCATTGTAAGATGTCTTAAAAAAGTCATAGTAGTAAGACCAACGTATGTATCATTTTCGTTGGAGACACACACGCATATATATATATATATATATATATATATATATATATATATATATATAATCGAGGTGTTCGTGGTGTAATGGATACCGTCAAAGGAAGTGGACACAACGATACGAGTTTAAAACCTGGACAGGGCTCTTTGCATTTCACATTGCACCTTTGGAAAGGTATGAAGCAGCCAACTATTTCCCTGCTAGCTATGAGTGAATAGTAGGGCAGAGTGGGCTCTTTAACCCCGGTAAAGCAACCGGACTGGAAGGAAAACTTTATATTCAAACCCGTTAAACTCCGCTTAAAGATTGACCTTGTATCGCATCCAGCTCACGCGGAGGAGTTGGAAAACAATAAACTTTAACATACCCTGACTTGGAGTATAATGCAACTTTCAGTGCAGTTTGAAGCCGTGATACTAAATTAGTTGGGTCTCTGTTCGCACCGCATGTCAAGTTCTTTCTTTTTTCTTTTTTTGATATTCATATTACGTTAAAAAAAATATGTAACTGGAATTCAGTAAAAATGAACCATCATAGTGAGTTTTTTTTTTTTAATTGAAAGTCTGTTCATATTTATCTGGGAGGAGGAGTCACTGTAGCTAAAGTAACGGTTTGGTTTTATGGCATACCAACCATTTTGGGGTATTTAATACCAAATCCTCTAATATACGTATATATTAAATATATATAATTAGTAAATAAATTTTGTTGGTAACATTTTTATACGAGCCTAAGCTAATTCGTTTGCACAGTAAATTACTAACAATTCAATTAAACATCAGTCATTTGTTTACACACAGTTGAATGATTAAACTTCTTTTTCTAACTATTCAGTTTAGCATTAGTCATTTGTTTGTACTCAGTTTAAATGTCAAATAGTTCTATTTGACCCATAGATATGACTCTATCAGGCACTACCACTCCGGGTTAGAGTGGACCTGGGAGTAATGACAATGAAGGGGTACTCCGCATTCCCCAAAGCTCCGACATTTCTTGAGTCTCCCCATCAGATTGTTTAGTGTCATATCTAGGAAATTAGTTGGAGGGGGTGTCTTACTCCTTGGCAGAGAAGCAGTCGATGTTTTCTACAGCCCCACCCCAGCCGAGTGGCCTACTAAGGTAATGGCTAACGAGCTGGACAATGACACTGTAGTAAACGGGTTCAAACTCCAGCTATTACGTTCACTTTCGGACTAATATATTTGGGAAAGATATGAACCCCCTTATCGCCCCCCCTAGTTTTGGGTTAAATAGTATCTCTAGTTTTTCCACAATGATGACTTTGGCATTAAATAACCCTAGGAGGTTTATATTTCATTAAAAAAAAAAAGAGATCCTCATATATATTATTGATATTCATATATTTTTATATGTGTGTGTGTGTGTGTGCACAACCGTAACCAAGGAACACCAAAGCGAGATTGTATTAAAGTAATCCACTTAAGACGACCTAACGTAAGAGAATAAAGTAATTTCCTGTCAAATTTGCAACTGAATAATAATTTTGCGCTGACTCCTCCACGCTGAACGTCCTAAGTCAATCATCCGAATTCTCGATCTAACGCAGAGAGCTAAACGCCAATTAGAATCACTCACCCCTTTTCTTAATTTGAAGCATCATATAAATTTGTGTTACAGACGGGAACCCAGTAGGTTCCCGGGTAGTCTAGCTATGATTATGAAGTTTATTTTCGTCTAGTACAAGACTATAGTGGTGATGGGGGTGTAGTTTTAATTCACTATATGGTCTGCTTGTCCCCCACTCTCTCCTCTACTCTGGCCTCTTTGTGGCATCAAAAACAATATGCCGCGTTTGCTTAATCACTCTGGTAATATTGTTCTGCGATAAACGCAAATTGCAGGCTGGTATATAAGTATGGATTTGGTTCGTAGCAACTGTATGCTTAGTGTTCATAGTTCTCTACGTGTATAAATCATGTTTTTTCTTCTTTGTTTTTTTTTTTTTTCTTCTTCTTTTTCACTCCTTTGCCACTTTCTATTAACCCTCGTCTTTCTTTCTCGCTTCGTTTTCTCCCTCCTATCTTGTGATACGTGTTTGCGATTGTGTGTAATGATTTCATGGTTAGTTCACTGTGTCTGTGTGTTGGAGCGTTTCGTTAGCACTCCCCACCCTAACTGCCGTCCTCACCGCTGCCAACCAACACCACGTCTTTTCTTCTTGCCGTCTATTTCTTTCTTTCTTTCTTTCGTTTTGTGGCCCGCGGCCTCGACATCTACATACATACTTGTATAGCTGACTCATATCTATTTCAAGACTGAGATCTGCTTGATATGACCAAGTCAAGGATGGGTTGTTTTTTGGTTGGCGAAAGGCGCTCCATGTTGGGTCGTTAGACAGGGTGGTGAACTTCGGCAGAGTTCGGTAGCAGTCGGGCTTGTGGTTGAGATGCAGTTAGTTGAGTATTTTACTGCCGGAACCAAGTGTTGGTGTTTAAACCTCCTGTTAAAAATCTGGTTTTTATTCAGAGTAAATATTCAAGGCAGATAGACCCTCCCAAATTGGGGTACTGGCGTAACACAATCTTTCTAGTACTTCCATCATATTTAACCAAGTTTTGGTTTCGTGAGTTTAAATAGAGTCGGTCTGACAGAGATTCAGCGCTGAAAATGTAGTCACAGATGACAAAATTGATACAGACACACGCACACAGAGGCAGGCAGACAGACAGACAGACTGAGACATACAAAGCACGTGTGCAGGGACACACATACATGCATATACGTGTGTGTGTGTGTGTGTGTGCTCATACTGACTCACAAACATAAACACAGATACACTTATAGACACACTAAACCGCACGTGTACGTACACACACACACAAATCTGCTAAAACACACACACACACACACACACACACATACAGACGTACACTCCCAAACCCACAAACATTTACATGCATAGGCACATACATTTTAACACACACACACACACACACACACACACACACACACACACACACACACAGAGAACAGATTTAAAAGCACACACAACGACACACACAGAACACTAGCATACACACGGAAATTCACAGAATACAGACACACAGACTAGTACACACATAAGGAAATAGACAGACACATACCGAAGTACACACTGAAATACACATTACACAGACATATACACACACATGCCACACACCGAAACACACGCGGAAATACACAGAGCAGACACACAAATACACGCATACATACAGAGAAAATGCATACACAGAGAAATATTCCCTTACACTTCCATACACACACACACACACACACACTGACTCACTTCGACATACATCACACTATACGTTTATGTGAGTCATTATCTAGTTCCGTGTGACTTAAATGTGAGCTATATTAAGGCAGCAGTCATTCTTTCAAGCATGTTCGATTAAAAACCTTATTCTGGGTTATTTTTTACTTATTGTTTTGTTCTTGTTGACTCCATATATATAAATGAAGTAAGTTGTTCGACCGTAGTCAAGAGTGACCCCAAGGCTCCTTTTTCAATAGCTACTACTCCAAAGTGCAGGGGAGGGCGCTACTCTTTTCACTGGATTGCTCCATTTACCCTTGATTCGTACCTTGTCATCATCATCATATCGCACCGGTAGCACGGATATCCCTGACCCTCTCTCGCCACTCCTCCCTATCGTTCATCGCCCTAGACAGGTCTTCAGGACAACATCCCGTATCCTCACATAGCTGCTGAATGTACGTTCGTGCTGGTCGCCCTGCTTTTGCGCGGCCATGTGTGGGGGTCCATAAGAGTACATCTCTTATGAGTTCATCTCTGCTTCTCCAGCAGTCTCCTGCATGTCTGGTTCGTCTAACTTGAATAGTTTTCGTGATAGGGGGCAGGTGGCCGTACAGTTGGTGTTTTGTGGGGTGTTGCAGCCAGGACTTGTTTAAGATTGCACGTAGCATTCTTGTGTAATTGCCGTCTAGTTTCTTCTCCAGCCATTTAGTTAGCGTCCATGTAGTGCAGCCATATAGCAGTATCGATGCGACCGCTGCCTGGAAGAAACTGCGTTTCATTTTATCGGTTAGGTCTGATTTCCATATAATCGATAGCCTATTGATAGCTGTCCATGCTTTCGTTAGTCTCGTTTCGATGTCCTTTTCGGTTGATTCGACGCTGCTTCCTAGGTACGTGAATTTGTCTACTAGTTTAAGTGGGGTTCCTTCTAGAGTGGAGATGTCCCCCGTTTGGTTATAGCACATGTATTCCGTTTTGTGTGCATTAACATAGAGGCCTATGCTTGCTGCTGCTCGTTCCAAACTATGCAGAAGTGTTTCGGCTTGGTCAGGTGTATTTGCTAGTATCGCTAAGTCATCGGCGTAGTCGGCGTCGGTAATTTTTGTTGCGAGGTATCTTCTGCTTCTTTTCTTCGTCAGTTCGAAGCCATTCTCTTTGATTTTGTCAATCGATGTTCTAAGTACGTAGTCTAGACAAATGAAAAAGAGGTACGGGGCCGGCGTGTCCCCTTGTAGTACTCCTGCTACAATGTCAAAGTATTCTGTGTCTCCATCCGGTGATCGTATTTTTACTTTAGTGTTTCTATAGAGAATCATTATTGCCGCTACGGTTTCTTTAGGTATGCCGTACGCTAGTAGGATTTGTTCCATCTTTCCTCTGTGAATGGAGTCGAAAGCCTTGGTAAAGTCGACAAATATTAATGTCGCTTGTAGGTTCTTTGCCCGTACACCTTCAAGGATTCTGCGGATGGTTAATATTTGTGAGGTCGTGGATCTATTTCTTCGGAAGTCATTTTGGTTTTTTCTAAGTATGTTGTCGATTTTGGGTTCTATTCGGTTTCGTAGTAGGGCATTGTAGATTTTGGCAGCTATGGATGTAAGTGTTATACCTCGGTAGTTTTTGGCTAATCCGAGGTCCCCCTTTTTAGGGAAGGGGAGTATGCATCCCTTCATCCATCTATCTATCGGATTTTGATTGTATACTGCGTTGCAGTGTCGGAGCAGTATGTCGTCGAATTGTCTGGTCTTCCATACTTTCGGGGGAATTTCGTCCAGTCCTGCAGCTTTCCTATTTTTAATTTTTCTGAGAACCGAGTCGAGTTCTTCTTGTGTGAACGGTCCTAGTTTAATGTCTAATTGTTTGCTAATTATTCTGGTGATTGGTTCATGTGTTATTTTTGGTGGGTTTCCAAGTAAGTTTTCGAAGTGCTGTTTCCACAGTTTTATTCTTTCTTGTTGGTTTGCTGCTTTAAGTTTTGCTTTGGCTGTGTTCTTTCTTCTGCTCACTTCGTTTATTGTTTGCGAGGCTATTCTAGATTGTCTATCTTCCACCGAGTCTCTAATCTTATCTATCTGATTTTGAATGTATTCTGTCTGTTCCTTTATATATATGCCTGCTAATTGATATTGTGCCGTTTTTAGTTTTAAGGCATTTGTGTTTGTTGTGTTTTTTCGATAGTTTCTGGAGGCTGTTTTCACTAGTGCACGTTTTTCTCTCACCGCTAAAGTTTCCCATGGGACTCTATATTTAGTTTTAATTTTTGTTGGAATGTGTTTTGCTGCTGCCTCGAGGTGTGCATTGACGAAATTTTCATATTCGTCGTTTGGTGTACTTTTTTCCGTCTTTTCTTGTAGTGTTTCGAATCTGTTTCTTAATTCTAATACGTATTTATCTCTTATATCTTTGTTGTTTAATAGGGCCCAGTCATAGTGTTTGGTGGTCGCTGTTCGTTTGGTGTTTTTTCGTAGGCTTAATCGTATTTTCGCCGTGACTATTCGGTGATCGGGGGACACACCCTTAAAAGAGGAGTATGCCTCGCAATTCAATGCACTATTTTTCCATTTCTTGTTTATAAGGACGTAGTCTATCTGAGCTTTAGTATTGTTTGCGTACGTGTATGTCCATAGTTTGCCCTCTCTTTTTTGGTAGTTTGTATTGAGGCATGCTAATCTATTTTCTATCATGAAATCTGTTAGATGTTGCCCATTCCTATTTGACGTGTTGTGGAGGCTGTATTTGTTGTTTCCGTTTTTCCCGATTTGGGCATTCATGTCTCCGCCAATGACTAACATGTTGTGTTTCGGGATGCTACGCACTAATGAGGATAACTCATCGTAGAAGGTGACTAGTTCATTTTCTTCACTAACATTGGTGGGGCTGTAGCATGAGATGATTGTTGCTCTGGGGTTTCCGTTAAATGTAGCTGCCATCATTCTAGGTTGTATTTTCTCAACGCTATTAAGCGTTTTTAATGCTCTAGGTCCTATAAGTAATCCTACCCCTCCTACTGCGGCGTTGACAGAGTTTTTCCATGCGGATAGAGTGGCGAGCGACCAGCCATTGCCAGTTTCGTGATATTTGATATCTTCGGTGTGCGTGTATATGTGTTCTTGTATGCATATTATGTCTATCTTATGTTCTTCGGACGATGTGATTAGCTCTGGGAGTTGTCCTATTCTATTTAAGGTTCTTACGTTGAATGTGGCTATTTGTAGTGTTTGCTTGCATTTTAGTAGTTTTGATTGTTTGAGCTCTGTAGCTGATTTTTCGAACACCGAGGCCAGGGCTCCAACCACAGCAGGACGCGCCCCTTTTTTACCCGCGCGAAGAGCGATGCGGTTTGTGTAAGTGGTTTGAGTGTGGGTCATGGTTATCTTTCGATGGCTGTTTTATTCTCTTCTATAGAAGCCACTCTTATAGAGGAGCAGCAGTATTTCCCCGATCGAACTAGCGATCCTGAGCGTAAAGTCGTCAAACTCACGTCCAGGACCCGTTTAGGTATTGAGTTTGGTCGTACATGGGTTTATTCAAATACCTTTACGTACATCATGCTGCTTCCCATGTGTATGCAAAAAAAAAAAAAAGGGGGGGGGGTAATTTTGGTTAAGTTTTAACTTAGTTAAAGTCCAACATTAAGGTACTTTCGTATGACTTTTAATGGTACTGACTTGTGTTTTTTTTTTTTTTTTTTTTTTTTTCTTTTTGCAGTATTGGGACTTTTCCTAGGTTTTCCATTTTTTTTTTTGCACTACAGTTGGTAACCTAGCAGGCTTCAGGAATTATAGAGCTTAAAGGATTATTTTTTTTGGGGGGGCTGTGGTAGCATTAGGTGTTTTAGGCTTTTTTTTTTTTTCTTCTAAACTACTGTTAGGGCTTTCTTTACGAATTTTTAAATTATTCGATAGAAGACATTCAAAAACATTCTGCCTTGTTCGCTGACATGTGGAAAGTCTAAACATCAATTTGGCTTTATAGTAGAGTAAGCGTGTCTTTACATTTAAAACGCATAGTTTAAGCATTATTTCACAAACAAAATACAGCATAACATTTTGTAAAATTCAGCATTTTAAATTGATAGGACTTAAAGACATACTGACCAATATTGATATATTACTTCCAGTTGGCTCCTGAGTTCAAATGCTTCTTCCTCGTTTTGACTTTTATTTACTACTGAAATTTTAGGTAGCTTTGGGAGGTGGTCTACTGGGGGGGGGGAATTCATTTCATTTTTTTTTCTTTCTTTTTCCCTTTCTCTTGGGGGGGTGGTGGCTGTGGTAGCATTAGGTGTTTTAGGCTTTTTCTTTTTCTTCTAAACTACTGTTAGGGCTTTCTTTACGAATTTTTAAATTATTCGATAGAAGACATTCAAAAACATTCTGCCTTGTTCGCTGACATTGGAAAGACTAACATCAATTTGGCTTTATAGTAGAGTAAGCGTGTCTTTACATTTAAAACGCCTTGCAATGACGAGTAATAAGCAAATAGGCATCAAGTACTATTTTTGAGTCTTTGGTATGACTTGACCTGGGATTGAACATCGTTTTCCCGAACCATTGGCTAACACTACTTATCAACCCAATGAGATTATATATATATATATATATATATATATATATATATATATGTGTGTGTGTGTATAACGCTTAAATTTTTTTTGTTATTTCGCAAAATCTCAGCGGTCTCTGCTCCAAAAGGCAGAGTAATATCAAGTGTAAAATAGGATAAGCTTGAAAAAGAAAAAATTCACGACTCAGTGTTTCACGTCATCTGCAAGTATTCAACACGTTTCTCTCTTTCATTAATATACATATATATATATATATATATATGGAAATAAATAAGGTAATTAAATCCGACAGTATAAAGAAAGGTAGAAAAAAGAAAATAGTCCAAAATTTGATCAATTTATTATGAAAGTCAACGTTGAACGTTTCGGTTACTATAACCTTCTTTAGGGCTTTAAATCCAAGAAAAAAGTTGTTAAAATAGCAATGGATGTTTGATCAAATAGCAGGAGAAAAGAAAATGTTTATAAAAAACAAATAAAAAAAAACATACTGTTAGGGATCTTTCTTTCTATTTCATCAAACATCCATTGCTATTTTAACCACTCTTTTCTTGAATTTAAAGTCCTGAAGAAGGTTATTGTAACCGAAACATTCAACGTCGACTTTCATAATAAATTCATCAAATTTGGATTTTTTTTCCCCGCAAATTTATAATATATATATATATATATATATATATATATATATACACACGAGGTGCATACGATATGTTTCCAGACTTTTTTTCGTATGGGCACTTTTATTGATAGTATACACATGAAGCTCTAGTCCCCTTCGATGTAATCTCCTCCGGCTGCAATGCACTTGTTGTAACGTTCCAACAACTTCTACAAGGCCCCATGGAAGTCGTCTTGTGTAAGCGTGTCAATGACCTTCGTTACAGCCTCTTTCATATCCTTAATTATCTCATAACGACAGCCTCTGAGCTTAGGGAATAACCAAAAGTCATAGGGAGCAAGGTCTGGACTATATGGAGGCTGAGGAACTGTCTTGATGCCCATCTTGCTTAAATAGTCAGTGACAAGGATCGAGTTGTGGACTGGTGCATTGTCCTGCTGGAAGTGCCACTGAGCCGATTTGAAGAGTGCTGGCCTCTTCCCTAGGAATCTCTTCCTGAACTCCCTTAAAACCTCAACATAGTAACCCTACCCCTTTGGCCAATCAACTGTGGTGTATTGACTTCTTTACTCCTCACACACCTCTCATCATCCCTCACAGACTTCTTGCCTTCCTTGAATCTCTTATGCCACTCAAAAACTCGTGCTCGCTTCATGCAAGATGGTCCAAAAGCATTCTGAAGCATTCCATACGTTTCTGTGGCATTTTTTGCAAGTTTAAAACACAATTTTATTGCATATCGTTCTTCTAAAGTGTCAGATTGTATTTTTGAAAGTCACCAGCTATGACAATCAGGCTTTAGTAGGGCGTATTCCAATTGCTGCTGTAGCTGTTCATTTGAACGTGAAATCATAAAAATTGGTCAGTCATCACATAAAATGTATATCAATATCTTCGACAATTTTAAATGCCCATACGAAAAATTTCTGGAAATTCATCGTATGCACCTCGTATATATGTATATATATATATATATATATAAAATTGATTTTTAATCACTATTATCTAATTCTGATGGAGTGAAAAAAAAAACCACATGGTACAATTTATGAATAAATTTTTTTTGCACAAACTGATATCCAGGAAAAAATTCAATTAAAAAAAAGAAAAAGCAATAAACATACGTACTACTTGAAAATAAGCAACCAATAAAGCATGCCTGGTCAAAAGAAAAAAAAAACACCGAGAGAATTCCTTTTGCTAAACGTCAGTGTGCTGAATACACAAAGTAGAGCGAAATATGAATTTCATCTAAATGGATCATCAGGGTGATATGATTATATTGTAATAGTTTATGGTTATTACTGGCTCACTTAGTGGGTAGAGTATTCGCCTAATGATCCGGGGGACATGGGTTCAATCCCAAGTTGCGTCATACCAAAGACTTTAAAAGAAATGGTACTTGATACCTCCTTGGTTAACTCTCAGCAATATAAGGTACGTATCAAGGTTAAAGTGGAGCAATCCAGGAAAAGGAGTAAAGCCCTCCCCTACACTTCAGTGTAGTAGCTATTGAAAAGGGAGCTTTCTGGTCGCCCTCGACTAAAGGGAGACAACTTTACTTTTACTAGCTCACTTGGTGAGTTAATGGTAAACCAATTTTTGTGGTATCATTTAATCGTGCTCAATATCAACGACAGAGCTGTTACACACACACACACACACACACACACACACACACACATATATATATATATATATATAATTCTTTAACTCAAATTATCATCCTCATCATGTCGCGCTATCAGCACGGATATCCCTGACCCTCTCTTACCACCCCTCTCTATCGTCCATCGCTTCCGGCAAGTCTTCAGGACTACATTCCGTATCGGCACAGAGCTGCTGTATGTAGGTTCGAGCTGGACGTCCTGCCTTTGCTCGTACATGTGAAGGGGTCTACAGGAGTACATCACTTAGGAGCTCGTTCCTACTTCTCCAGCAGTGTCCCGCATGTCTGGTTCGTCTAATTTTTATAGTTTTCGTGAGGCGGGGTAGGTGGCCGTATAGCTGCTTTTTTTTGAGAGGTGCTGCCTTCAGGACTTGTTTAATATTGCTCGCAGCCTTCTTGTGTAGTTGCCGATTCCAATTATGTGAAGATGGTTTTCAAGTGTAAAACTCTTAATCTCAATGTTATAATCTGCTTTAAGAAGTTACTTTGCTTACTTTCGCTATGAGCACTCCTAATTTTAATATAAATTCCTTATTAGTTAACTTAATTTTATTGATTGCGCTGAGGTTAGGGCATTAATATGATACCTTGATGGATGGAAAGATTGACTGATTTTCTGGGTTGTCAACCCATCTAGGGTTATTTTATTCCTGGAGGTTAGAGAATTGCGTTCATTGTACATTTATATTTACAATCTCTGTGTTGTTTCTTAAGAGCTTTTTCTCATCATCATCATGTCGTGCCGCCAGGACGGATATTCTTCACCCTCTCTTGCCACTCCTCCCTATCGTTCATCGCTTCTGGCAGGTCCTCAGGGTTACATCCCGTATCCTCACAGAGCTGCTGTATGTTCGAGCTGGTCGCCCTGCTTTTGCTCGGCCATGTGAGGGGGTCCATACGTGTACATCATTTATGAGCTCGTTCCTGCTTCGTCTAACTATGAGATTTTCCGTGATGGGAGGTAGGTGGCCGTACAGCTGCTGCTTTGTAGGGCATTACCTCCAGGACTTGTTCAATATTGCTCGCAGCATTCTTGTGTAGTTGTCGTCAAGCGTTTTCTCCGTCCGTTTAGTTAGCGTCCATGTAGTGCATCCATATAGCGGTATCGACAAGACCGCTGCCTGGAAGAAACTGCGTTTCATTTTATCGGCCAGGTCTGATTTCCATATGACCGATAGCCAATTGAGGCTGACCATGCCTTTGTTAGTAGCGTGTCGATGTCTTTTTCGGTTGATGAGACACTACTTCCTAGATAGGTGAACTTGTCTACCAGTTTCAGAGAGGTTCTGTTTTATGTGGAAATGCTGCCTGTTTGATTAAAGCACATGTATTCAGTTTTGTATGCATTGACAAGGAGGCCAATGCCTGCAGCGGCTCGTTCCAGATAATGCAGTAGTGTTTCAGCTTGGGTGGTTGTATTTGCCAAAATCTCTATGTCATCGGCGTAGTCGGCGTCGGTAATTGTTTTTTTAGGGTACCTTCTGCTTCTTTTCTTTGTCAGTTCGAAGCCGTTTTCTTTGATTTATTTCATAGTCATATGATATCAAGTATTCCTGTCTAATACAAATAAGCGGTGCACAATTTTATGGTTTCAAGTATTCCTATCAAATACTAATAATTATACGGCTCCAAAAAATTATTCTTAATCAATAATGATTATTTGTTTGCACACAGTTATAATGTTTCAAGTAACTAATTATAAAACTAATTAACTATCCTTTGTGCGAATAATGTATGGTTATAACGAGTCATGTATTCCTTTCGAATATGAATAATTGTTAAACAAATCTATTTGACCCATTGATGAGATCCTAATGGTGAGTCAGAGTGGACCTGGGAGTAATGACAATGAAAGAGTACTCCACACTTGTGGGGATTTAAAAAGAAATTTAAAAAATGAATAAATGCAAAAAGTAACAGTTCTCCGGGATGCCTCTACCAGGAGACGAAATCAGCGCATGCCTGGAAAGAGAGGCTTCCTGGTGCCAAGGAGAAATTCTTACTTATAAAGCTTTCATCGCCTTAACTGGACAGACCGTTTTCTCTCGGCTGCTAGTAGGGAGCGCACACGCTGACAGGGTCCCGGAGACTAGCAGCAAGCTCTGTCACCTGGAAGTGGCAGCCTCTGCTAGTCATATCCACTGAACACACGACGGCCCCTCAAACTTGTAACTGCCGAAAATAATTCTAGAATATGCTTCAACGCCTTGTCTGGGAAACACGACTATTTCTGCTGGTTCGGGAGTATATTCCGTCCTTAATTCTCTTACAGCCTCGACAAATAAAAGAAGACAAAAAGTGAATGGGGTAAGAAGAAGAAAAGGAGTCAGATACGAAACTCAGAATCTCCTAACAATCAGCAACATACCACGATAAATCTTTTATCGAGTCCATACACTCTCCAGATTTCCAAAGCAGGAGCCTCATAATCAAATGCAATTTAGAGTTTTACTCAAGACTATACCCTTTGGGGATTCTAACTTTTCTTCGGGAGATACCGACAGCATATTCTAAAGCTCACCGACTAGGCGATTATGTAAAAGAAATAGGTCATTCTACCCTAACGAATGGACGATGCCATCGAGAAGAATGTGTATGGCCCAAATCAGGCGGGAATTACGAAGGGGAAGGAAAGGCCAAGACCAGGCAGCCAGCACTGTGAGGAAGCAGGCGTTACCTAGACGGCTGAAGTTAGTTTACCTTGTCAGGGGGCAAACATACAGTTGGCAAATCCAGGCAAACAGTAGAAAATCCCAGTTCGGAAAATCAATCAGCATGGAGACGGACATTTTGAGCCCAACTTAAACCAACCGACTACGGCCCTTAAAAACCGACAACCCTAAACAGATCAAGAAACGTATACAAGAAAGACAAATAGGACATTCCGACCAACGCAGAGATAAGTGTTCATTCGTAATTTTAACTTTGTTTCCATATTGACGGCTAAAAGAATATGTTTTAGCAATCCTTTTGCATCTCATATACAAACGTGTTTGAACATCTGCTTACGTTGTCTATTCTTTCTCCCAACCCATATGAGAGAGTCATTAAAATTCCTGTATGATATATAGTAAAGTAAGTAAGGTTGGTGACCATGGTCGAGGGCGACCCGAAGGCTCCCTTTTCAATAGCTACTACACCAAAGTGGAAGGGAGGATTCTACTCCTTTCCTTGGATTGCTTCACTTTACCCTTGATCCCTACCTTATAATGCTGAGTGTTAAGCAAGAAGGTATCAAGTATCATTTTTGAGTCTTTGGTATGACTCGACCTAGGATTGAACCCCGCCCTGAAGACCTACGCTGAGGATCGTTCACTGAGAGTCCTGAACAGAGTGATCTGTGAGTACTTAAATAATGGTTAGTATTACTACTATTGTTAGGATATGGGGAAGATGAGGCATTCCATTATCTCAATAAGTAAAAATAAATTGGAGTAATATATATATATTAAATCTATTTAAATCCCCAGTGAGACAAGATATCCAAACCAAGAAAACTTTCTGTCGTGGGAATTTTTTTAAATTTTCTAGTCGACTAATTTTATTTTCTAAAACTGTTCAATTATTAAAATTTTCCTTTCAACTTTATTAATTAATTTAATTAGATTAATTAATTTCAGATTTACCTAGATTGATAAAGAAAAGAAAAATAATTCGCACACACACGCACATGCACAATTAAGAAAAATAAATAAATAGATAAATAAATAATCTTACCCAGACGACCAGACCAAGTGACACTCAACAACAACAACAAAAAAGAAAGAAAGAAAAGAGAATCATCGAATATTGGACATTGCTGTTTCGGCTGGCCACACGGTAAAACTGAAAAGAAAGATAAGTACCTAGACCCTCCTAGAGAGCTGAAAAAACCGTGGAACATAAAGGTGGCGGTAATACCAATTGTAATTGGTGCATTTGATACAGGGACTGGAGGACTTGGAAATAAGAGGATGAGTGGAGACCATCCAAACTACAGCATTGTTGAGATCGACCAGAATACTAAGAAGAGTCCTGGAGACTTGCTGTCATTCAAGACTCCAGTGCTTGGAAATAAGAGGACGGGTGGAGACCATCTAAACTACAGCATTGTTGAGATCGACCAGAATACTAAGAAGAGTCCTGGAGACTTGCTGTCATTCAAGACTCCAGTGCTTGGAAATAAGAGGACGAGTGGAGACCATCCAAACTACAGCATTGTTGAGATCGACCAGAATACTAAGAAGAGTCCTGGAGACTTGAGGAGACTTGCTGTCATTCAAGACTCCAGTGCTTGGAAATAAGAGGACGAGTGGAGACCATCCAAACTACAGCATTGTTGAGATCGACCAGAATACTAAGAAGAGTCCTGGAGACCTGAGGAGATTTGCTGTCATTCAAGACTCCAGTGCTTGGAAATAAGAGGATGAGTGGAGACCATCCAAACTATAGCATTACTGGAGACTTGCTGTCACTCAAACCATCAGCTAAAACTGGTGTGAAAAACTTTAATGGAGTAAATAATAATAATGATAATACCGGCTGACTACAGGCTAAAATTTAAAGCAAACAAAAAGAGAGATAAGTACCTAGACCTTGCTAGAGAAGTGAAAAAACTTTGGAACATGAAAGTAACTCTTATACCAATCGTAATTGGTGTGCTCGAACAATCACAAAAGGATTAGTAAAGGTACTAGAGGACTTGGAAATTTGCGGACGAGTGGAGAGCATCCAAACTACCGTATTGTTAAGATCGGCTAGAATACTGAGAAGTGTTCTGGAGACTTGAGTGGACTTGCTGTAACTCAAACTCCAGTGAAAAACCGTCAGCTAGCGCTGGTGTGAAGAACTCTTCAACGAAAATGATAAAATAAAAAGAAAGCGAAAAGAGAAATAAGTACCTGGACCTTGCTAGAGAACCGAGAAATTTGTGGAACATGACAGTGATGGTAATACCAATTGTAATTGGTGTACTCGGTTAACCCACCAAAAGATTGGTAAAGGGACTGGAGGAATTGGATACAAGAGCACGAGTGGAGGCCATCCAAAATACAGCATTGGTGAGATTGGTCAGAATACTGAGAAAAGTCCTGGTGAAACTTGTGGAGACTTGTCATTTAGGCACCCAATCCCAGCCAGAAGACCAGACTTCGTGATAATTAACAAGAAGAAGAAGAAAAAAAAAAGACAGAAGTTGTCGTCCCAAGGATTACAGAGTGGAAATCAAAGAAAGATGAACAAGTACTTGGACCTTGCCAGAAAACTGAACACGCTGTGGGACATGAGGGTGACGATGATATTAATTGTGGTTGGTGTGCTTGGAACGGTCCCCAAGGACTTAGAGAGGGGGCTAAAAGAGTAGAAAATCGAAGGACAAATAGAGACCATCCAAACTACAGTATTGTTGAGATCAGAATAATGAGAAGAGTCCTGGAAACCCGTGGAGACTTGCTGTCACTTAGACTCCAATGAAAGAATATCAGTTAACGATCGTGTGAAAGACTTGCACGAAGTAAAATAATAATAATAATAATAATAATAATAATAATAATAATGACAGACTATATGTGTCAATAACCAAGCCATAGGCCTAATGAGTAGTGTTCGCCAATGGTCCGGGAAACCGGGGTTCAATTCCAGGTCGAGTCATACCAAAGACGCAAAAAATAGTACTTGATGCCGCCTTGCTTAAAACTCAGGATCATAAGGTAAGGATCAAGGGTGAAGTGGATCAATCCAGGGAATGGAGTAGAGCCGTCCCCTACTCCTCGGTGTAGCTATTGAAAAGGGAGCCTTCGAGTTACCCTCGACTATGGTCGCCAACGTTACTTTTTTTTTATTTGTGTCACAAAAAGGAGGAAGAGGACACGCCAGCATTGAGGACAGTGTAGATGCATCAATACAATGACTTGAGGAAGGCATTAAAAAGAGCTAGACTAATCACTGCAACCAGTAACAGCACTGGCAACAAACAGAAATGGGAAGAGAAATAACTGTATGGATATTTCAAGTGACAAACAGCCGCGATTGCACACAAGAAACCGTGATCATGGCTATAAAAGAGAAACCTTTTGAGAGAAACGGAATTTCTTTTAAGAGCAGAACAAACAACGCCATAAGGACCAATTACATTAAAGCAAAAATCGATAATATCTTACAGAAGAAAGAGGTGAAATGGCTAATCAGAAAATAAGCGATTGCAACCAACAAGCGTAAAAGAAGTACAAGATTAACATGACTGGTTAGGAAATGTGGTCCATTAGTAACTGTGCAAGAGATGAGAATTTGACCCTACTACCAAATAGTACATGCACAGATCAGAATCCGACCATGAAAATGCGACGCTTAAAATTCTCTGGGGATTTTGAGATACAAACAGATTACCTGATACCGTCTAGCAGACTAGCCTTAATATATAAAAAAAAATTGGCCTCTTGTAGATTTTGCCGTCCCAGCTGACCACTGAGTAAAAATAAAAGTACCACTATTGTTCGACATGGACAGCTTTGGCATTAAATATCCCACGAAGATTGATATGCCATTAAACATAGAAACCGAAACAAAACCAATTGAGGTGGTTTATGTTAACCTTCCCAGGAAGCAGAATCTCATCGACCGAGACAGACATCGACACGCGACTAACAAAGGCATGGACAGCCATCAATAGGCTATCGGTCATATGGAAGTCAGACCTGACCGATAAAATGAAATGCAGTTTCTTCCCAGCAGCAGTCGTGTCGATACTGCTATATGGATGCACTACATAGACGCTAACTAAACGGATGGAGAAAAAGCTTAACGGCAACTACACAAGAATGCTGCGAGCAATATTGAATAAGTCCTGGAGGCAACAACCCACAAAGCAGTAGCTATACGGTCACCTACTACCCATCACCAAAACTACCCAAATTAGACGAACCAGACATGCAGGACACAACTGGAGAAGTAGGGACTAGCTCATAAGTGATGTGCTACTGTGAACCCCCTCACATGGCCGAGCAAAAGCAGGGCGACCAGCTCGAACCTACATACAGCAGCTCTGTGAAGATACCGGATGTAGTCCTAAGAACCTGCTTGAAGCGATGAACGATTGGGAGAAGTGGCGAGAAAAGGTGAGGGATATCCGTGCTGATGGCATGATAAGATGATGATGATGATGATGTTAACTTTATATTATGGTTCTCTAAAAATCTCTCTCTCTATATATATATATATATATATATATGCGATGATCATTAAATAAGTTTCCAGACATTTTTCGTATGGACACTTTTATTGATAGTACACACGTGAAACTCTAGTCGCCTTCGAAGTAATCTCCTACGGCTGCAATGAACTTGTTTTACCGTTCCAACAACTTCTGGAACGCCCCATGGACATCCTCTTGTGTCAGCGTGTCAATGACCTTCGTCAAAGCCTCTTTCATTTCCTCAATTGTCTTATAACGACAGCCTCTGAGCTTAGGGAATAACCAAAAGTCACAGGGAGCAAGGTCACGACTATAGGGAGGCTGGGGAGCTGTCTTGATGGCCATCTTGGTCAAATAATCTGTGATAAGGATGGAGTTGTGGACTGGTACGTTGTCCTGGTGGAAATGCCACTGAGCCAATTTGAAGAGTGCTGGCCTCTTCCCAAGGAATCTCTTCCTGAACCCCCTTAAAACCTCAACATAGTAACCCTAACCCTAACCCTTTGGCCAATCAACTGTGGTGTATTGACTTCCTTACTCCTCTCACACCTCTCATCATCCCTCACATACTCCCTGACTTCTATGCATCTCTTATTCCACTCAAAAACAGATGCTCGATTCATGCAAGATGCTTCAAAAACAGTCTGAAGCATTCCATACGTTTCTCTGGCATTTTTTCCAAGTTTAAAACAGAATTTTATTGCATATCATTCTTCTAAAGTGTCCTCACGTCCAGATTGCATTTTTGAAAGTCACCAGCAGTGACAAGCAGGCTTTAGTAGGATATATTCCAATTGCTGCTGTAGCTGTTCATTTGAACCTGAAATCCTAAAAATTGGTCAGTCATCTCATAAGATGTATAGCAATAACATACTGAATTACAAGAGCTACAACAATTTTAAATGCCTGTATAAAAAGGCTGGAAACTTATTGAATACAACACGTATATACATTATATATATATATATATACATATATAAGAGAGAGAGAGAGCCAGAGAGAAATACACACACGCGTTTGCATTTATATGCATGTAACATTTTTTGTTGCTTAAAATTCAAAAAAAAGTTTGTAGTAAAGATTAAATATAAAATTATTTTTTTTAATGTGGCAGGTATCAAGAACTTTCCGAATGTCTTGGATAAAGTGTGGCTAGAGTTTGTTTATTTGGTGCAAATTGGGGCATTCCAAAGACATTTCGCGATGTTGGTATCCCTTTTTGAAACTCGAAAATAGAAACCATCATTCTCCCCACACCAACCCTTTGTACTTCCTGGCTAAACGGACGCAAGTCATAAACAATATTTACCATTTTACACGCGCGGTTTCTTGGGTCTTATCGAAAAATAAACATGTCTAATGCCTTTATATTCAAGCCAAACATAGAAATAAGAGGGAGAGAAGGAAGTATATATATATATGAGAGAGAGAGAGAGAGAGAGAGAGAGGTCTGAGTAGATGAAGATTGATTCCTAGATAAATATGGATAGAAATACATGCACATATATAAAGAGAGAGATTTGAAAAGTCAGAGAGAGAGAGAGAGAGAGAGAGCGAGCGAGAGACATTTAAACAAAGAGAGATTATATCGATAGATAGATAAACCCTGATATATATATATATATATATATATGATGAGACAGAGGTGGGAAGCAGAGAGAGAGAGAGAGAGAGAGAGATCTGAATAGAGAGAATTATTGTTAAGAAATTTATATACAAAAATCGCGTCACTTTTTAGCGCTTTCGAATTTATTTTTGATGAAACTGCAAAAATGTGATCCTATAGGATATATATCCCGTTTATGATCTAATTATAAATATGATTGCCACGTCGGTTGAGGCTGTAGAATACACCGACTGCACCTCTGCAGAGGGGTAGAACCCCCTCCAATGAGTGTCCTGGATATCACACTAAACAATCTGATGGTGAGGTTCCAGTAATACTGGAGCTTTGGGGAATGCGGAGTACCCCTTCATTGCCATTGCTCCCAAGTCCACTCTGGCTCGACGTGGTAGCATCTGATAAGGGCCCTATCTATCGGTTAAATAGAACTAACGGTATACTAATGCTAAACTGAATTGTTTTACTAAACTGAATAGTTTAAAATAGAAAGGTTTTTGAGAATTAAACTCTACATACATTTAAACTGCGTGTTTATGCTAAACTGAATTATTTGAAATGGAACTGTTTTTTGACATTGAAACTGTACTTACACTAAACTGAATCGCTTAATATAGAACTGTTTTGACATTTTACTGTATGTGAACAAAATCTGTACTTACGATTAGCTGAATTAGAACTTTTTGAATAAACTGAATAGCTTGAAATAGAAATATTTTTCACAAGTAAACGGTACTTATATTTATACTGCGTACCTATGCTAAACTGAATTGTTTGGAATAGAACTAATTTTATGAAAATGGAATTGCCGTTAAATAACCTACAAAGGTTGATAGGCCATAAAACCCAACCAACCAACCAACCTATAAATATGATCCTATAGGATACATATCCAGATGATGATCCAATACGATCCACATCTACTTTATGATCCAATAGGATACATATCCAGTTTATGTCCCAAGAATATGATCCAATAGGACACATAACCAGTTGATGATCCAACGGAATGCATAGCCAGTTGATGATCCAACAGGATGTATAGCCAGTTGATGATCCAATGGAAACCATCAAATAGCACTTTTATAGATATGAACCATTAAGCCGAGAAAGAATTATACACCCGATTAGAAGCAGACAAAAGAAACACAACAACGAATAAATTAATATGCACTCGTGTATAATACGCACCCCCAAATTTCGACTCGGAAATTCTGGGGAAAAAATCTCTATGCGTATAACGCGCATTGACTTTTTGGAATTTGTTGAAGCGAAATTTAAACTTAATTTAACATTCAACTAAACTAAACGAAATTTAAACTTAATTTAACATTCAAACTTTTTATCCAGTTTGTATTAAGTAAAGTAAGTAAAGTTGGCGACTTTAGTCGACGGTGACCGGAAAGCTCCCTTTTCGATAGCTACTACACCAAGGTGTAGGGGGAAGGCGCAACTCCTTTCCCTGGATTGCTCCAATTTACTCTCGATCCTTACTTTATTATGCTGAGTGTTAAGCAAGGCGGGGTCAAGTACCGTTTTTTTAGTCTTTGGTATGACTCTACCTGGGATTGAACCTCGGTCTCCCGGACCATTGGTGAACACTACTGATTAGGCCACTGGCCCAATTAAAAATAGGAATTTACATAATTCATGTTTTTAAATATACAGAGTATTTAGAGAGACGGGAAAGACATGTTTACAGAAAAGTGCAATAAACCTATGGCGAAATTAAATTCTGAATAGAAAAAAAATTAAAAACAAACACACATTCCAATTGATATTTCTCTGTAGCGAAATAAAAATCAAGTGTTTGTTACATATTAGTCAGTTTGTGGAGGTGCCCGTGGTGTAATGGTTATTGCCGTACGAAATGGGCCCGGCGACACGAGTTCAAATCCTGGACGAGACTGAGTGCATTTCACATAGCACTAATACCCTTGGGAAAGGTATGAATTCAATTATTCTCCCTCCAGCTATGGGTAAATTGTAGGACAGACTGGGTTCTTCAGCCTTGGTGAGGCAACTAGGAGAAGGAAAACTCTGAATTCAAGCCTGTTAAACTCCGCTTAAAAATTGACCTTGTGTCATATCCTGCCCGAGCGGAGGGGTTGGTAGATATGATTAGTCAGTTTTGACCAGTGTTTCTCAACCTTTTTATCCTTGTGGGTCCTTTAAAATAGTTTTAATTTTTTCCCCAGGGAATTGTAGCATAGATATGCGAATAAAAACTAGGAAAGTTCATTGATGTGTGTGTGTGTGTGTGTGTGTGTGTGTTATGTTTATTCTAAACTTCTTGTGTTCATCAGGATTTGGAACCTGGCAAGTCGTCAAGGCATGAGTCTCTTAGAGTGATGTTGGCGGAAAGAGAGAATTTGATTTTTCCGCTTTCTTATATATAAGTAAGTAAAGTTGGCGACCATAGTCGAGGGTAACCCGAAGGCTCCCTTTTCGATGGCTACTACACCAAGGTGTAGGGGAGGGCGCTACTCCTTCCCTGGATTGCTCTACTTTACCATTGATCCGTACCTTATAATGCTGAGTGTTAAGCAAGACATCAAGTACCATTTTTTGAGTCTTTGGTATGACTCGACCTGGGACTGAACCCAGGTCTCCCGGGCCATTGGCGAACAATATACACAGGGTGTCTCAAAATAGATGGAACACATTAATTTGATAATGATTTGTTACTGAGATAAGCGCAATGGCGGTCATTTGGAACACGTTCTGTAAAAAAAAATGCATCCTTTGACCTAAAGATATCAAATCAATCTAAAAAAATTGTCATTATATCAGCTTCCAGGACATGCAATCTTTTTTATGTTTCTTGTAATATTAATGGGTTGCATCTATTTAGTAACAGTTTTAAATGATTTTATCTCCAAATAAGAAGTGACGTAAAATATTTTTCCTCTTTCGTCCAAGACATTTTAATAGTTGTTATAGTATACTATTCTCAATTCTGAAACAAAAAAACAATACATTATTATTATTAGTAGTAGAGTAATTAGCAGTCACATGGGCCCCATATATATTGAGACACCCTATACAATCTTGACTACGAACTCTTGTTATCATTGCAGAACTATTTTGGTGGATATTGGAGGTAATGACTTTCTATATCACTCAGTCCGAAATAGTAGAAATCAAAGACAGGCAAAGAATGTTTAGTAACGAATGTATGTCTTGAAATGATGTGGTTGATGAACAGTTCGATCATTTGTAGGTGTTTTTACCGGGTTTGACACCTGGGGTGTGACAATGTTAGGTTTGGGTTGGTTTTTTTTTTTATTTGGAGTAGGTGAATATTTAGTTCTTTCAATGTAAGTCAGTTTCTTACGGCCAATTTAAAGCCGTTTCTTGTTTTCTATTTTGTCAATTTTATGTTTTTCACACTGAAGACAATGTTTATTTCAACTGACATGTTTGTCCCAACAAAGTGATCACTTATCAACTTTGTTGTCAGACGTCTTCCAGGATGTGATGATCCGTGAAAGAGGTGGAAGAATTTCTTGTGATGTGGGTATATAAGGTCTGGGATAACCTTTTGTTATATTACATAAGAAAGTTGAATCACTGAAAGGAATTGATAGGCTTTGCAGTTGAACAGAGATACTCTGTTTGACTTTACAAAAGAGTGAAGTCAATTTGGTGTTCTTCGGCAATATTCTCGTTTCCGTACTTATTGCTATTATGGAAATATGAGAAAATGTGTATGTCACAATGTTTTCTCCGTCTTTTATGTACTGAATATTCTAAGTGAACTGCGAGATGCAATCAAGGTGTCTTGTTTCCCGTGTTGAAAATTTACTGGACTTACGATAAAAAGGCATAAATAAGTGGTTAGTGGTTTGTTAGTATAATAAAATCACGATCTTTAAAAATATATCGGCAATAACGATTAGATAGATAGATAGATAGATAAGAGTTCACTTGAAAATATGCAGTACTTTTGTTGGGCAGAATTTAGCTTGACAGAGAAAAAAGTTATTGGTTTGTTTTCGCTGCTAATGTGTTGCTATAAAACAGTACCAACTGAATTTAATGTTGTTTGTGTTAGGACAGTGTTTTCTTCATCGCTGAGATAATTCCGTTTGGTGAAATTTGCAATGGTTTTCTTAATGCAGGACTTTGATAGAATTCGCATTTTTCTTTTTTTAGCTCTTCGGAGTAAATCTGTTTGTTGGGCTTACAAAGCCAAACACTGACAAAAATCGTTGATAATTGTTGGTAAGTCCAATAAACCATCGAAGCAGTCTGAGTGATTCTGGTTGAAGAAGGTTTTGTATAGCAGCAATCTTTTCGGGAAAAGGTACTATTTACCAACCCCTCCGCTCGGGCAGGATATGACACAAGGTCAATTTTTAAGCGGAGTTTAACAGGTTTGAATTCAGAGTTTTCCTTCTCCTAGACTAGTTGCCTAACCAAGGCTGAAGAACACAGTCTGCCCTACTATTTACCCATAGGAGAATAATTGGATTCATACCTTTCCCAAGGGTATTAGTGCTTTCGGGAAAAGGTGATATTGGTTTGGTTTGGGTTTATGGCATATCAACCAACTAAGGTCAAATCCATTTTAATACAGTTCTATTTCAAACAATTCAGTTTAGTATAAGTATGTTTTTTTTGTTTTCACACAATTAAATGCCAAAACAGTTCTTTTTCAAGCATAAGTACACAGTTTAGTTTTATGCTAAAAGTTTAGTTTTATTAGACCCAAAGATAGGACCCTATCAGGTGATGCCACTCTGGGCCAGAATAGACCTGAGAGCGATAGCAATAAAGAGGTACTCCGCATTCCCCAAAGCTCCAGCATAACTGGCACCGCACCATCAGATTGATTAGTGTCATATACAGAACACTTGTTCGGGTGTGTGTGTGTGTGGGGGGCTTGCCCCTCTGCAGAAAAGCAGTCGATGTATTTTACAACCCCAGCCGACTGGGCAAAGAGGTGATATCACTGTCTTGTCTATTTCATATCAGAAGAATAACGACTTATCGGCATTGACTTTGAAACCAAAACGTTGTTAGCGTTCGAAAACAAGTTAAAAGATGTTCAAGATGTTCTTTTATAATTCTGCTTGCTATTAACACGTCATCGATGCCGGCGAAGCTGAAAAGTAAACTCCGTAATTTTTCGTTATTAAAGTCATTGAAAAGACTAAGCTTTATTTTTTAAAATCCAAACAGCATTCCCGTAAATTCAAATAGTCCAAAAGATGTGGTAATAGCAGTTTTAGATATATTATTTTCTTCGACAGAGATTTGGTTATATGCCTTGAGTCTAGAGAAAATTGATGTATTTGTCACGAAATTATGTATATGTAGCATTGGGTTACGGTCTGGGATTGTTGAAGAATTAAAACGCTGAAAATCACCTCATTGGCACCAAGCAGAGGAATCTGCTGTGGGAACCATGTGCAACGGTGATGACCACTGGCTCTGGAAAGGACGGGTAATTCTTAATTGCATCATCTGTTGGAATTTATCTCCTGGAATTATATATTTAAGAGAATCGAGTCTCCGTGGTGTCGAATTGGTAGATTTTCCGGCTGTATTAATGAGATGATTTGGGGGAATTTTGGTAAAACTGCTGAAAAGTTCAGCAATGCTGAACTAATTTCCGTTAAAATGTATTTTGATAGAGTTTCTTTAATTTCTTTGTTGGTTTTGTTTTTCTGTTAACGTTTTTGTTGCCATGTTCATTTTCAGTTTAAATGGGGTTGGGGTGGCACTTTGGACCTAATATGGCAATGTTCACATTTGCTTAAATAAATATCTAGGAAAAACTTCATCGAATTCCGAAATTTACAGCGAGTGATTTTCCACCGAATGAATCAATTTTTGTTCCATTTACTTCTTGAAGGTAGTGGAATGATTGTGTCTGCTGTTGTCTTGGTATCGCTAATTTCTGCGCCTGTGTTGACAAAAAGTTTTACAGACTGGAATTGGCGTTTCCCTGGTTCTTGGAGACAAGCGTGCCAGGCTTAACACACTTATAAGCTTGGAAGTAAATAATGGAGTGTGATCTGACAATATATAAAGAAAAATTGATAACAAGGTAATCCAATTAGGAGAGATTTATTGAGAAACAAAGTCGACACTATAACGTTTCGGTTTTAATGAACCATCATCAGGGCTATGAGGGATGATATTAGTGATGTTAAATCAACGATGGATGTTTAAAAATGCAAAATACAAAAACTTGGGGGAAATTTTGTATAACAAGAAAAAGTTGGCCGTTTAATTAGTGAACCAGTGTTTTTTGTTTTAAATTACGTCATTTGACTTATTAGGAATTATGTATAGAATTTATGTTCCGTTTGTTTATCGAGAAAGATTTCGAATCAAAAGAAGGAAGGAAAAAGAAAGACAGAGAAAAAAAGAAAGTATAAAACTATGATATTTTTTTTTCATCATACAACGTGTGGAAGCACGTGCGATACCCTAGCCTCATTAGCCGCCAACCAGGGTGATAACACAGTAGCTCAAGGCGGTACTGCCACTCCTGGCGCTACCGAGCAGCTTTTGCCACCGGATAGGGTATTTAAAAAAAAAATCTATGTATACACAAGATCAACTAAAAGCGGACATTACATTAGACGTTCGTTCATCTTCATTTTGGTGTAGTTTGTGATTTAAAAAAGCGTTTACTTACGGCCGTTAGATGTCATAGCAACCGTTTCTTGATTTTGCGTAATTACACGAGAATGGTGGTTACACGTGTATAACATTCGTGTTGAAATCCTTTCTATATCCGTTATCTTTTCGATTCGTTTTCTTTCATTTATGCGTTACTGCCCAAAAGCACTCGAGACAAACGTTATATATAATTCCGCTAAAAGAAAGTATAAAACTATGATATGTGTGGAATATATTAACGAAAGATGGAATATATTGTAGCTATTTAAAATGGATTTGCTTAAATAAGGAGAAATATTATAAAAGCCAGGACGATTATTTAGGGAATTACAGAGTGAAAGAGCAGTGGCTTCGAAAATTCGTCTTAGTCTTAGTCTTTTATTATGAATGTAAATACGCATCTTTGCAGAACGAAAGTCGAAGTTGGGATTAGATTGAGAAACGAGTTGAAATAATGGATTGTTTAAGTTACCAATTATGTTTCTTTTGTGTTCTTTCAAGCGAACGTGAAGGTTCCGAGATGTTTCACCAATATATATTTTAATTTACAATCCTTACAAGGGATATAATGAACACCGGGGTCTGAAAATATATAGCGTTGAGGGCGAGAATGTATAAATTTTAATACCAAAGTTACGTGGCGCATTCAATAGGTTTCCAGACTTTTTTTTGTACAGTCATTTAAAATTGTCGTACACTCTTCAAAATTCACTACATTATTGCTATACATCTTATGAGATGACTGACCAATTTTTATAATTTCAGCTTCAAAGGAACAGCAACAGCAGCAATTGGAATACGCCCTACTAAAGCCTGATTGTCACAGCTGGTGACTTTCAAAAATGCAATCTGGACGAGAGGACTCTTTAGAAGAACGATATGCAATAAAATTCTGTTTTAAACTTGAAAAAAATGCCACAGAAATGTATGGAATGCTTCAGACTGCTTTTGGAGTATCTTGCATGAATCGTGCATGAGTTTTTGAGTGGCATAAGAGATTCAAAGAAGGCAGGGAGTCTGCGAGGGATGATGAGAGGTGTGGGAGGAGTAAGGAAGTCAATACACCAGAGTTGATTGGTTAGGGTTAGTATGTTGAGGTTTTAAGGGAATTCATGGAGAGATTTCGTCGGAAGAGGCCAGCACTCTTCAAATCGGGTCAGTAGCATTTTCAGCAGGATAATATACCAGTCCTCAACCCCCTCCTTGTCACAGACTATTTGGCCATGATGGGCATCAAGACAGTTCCTCAGCCTCCCTGCAGTCCGGACATTGCTCCCTGTGGATTTTGTTTATTCCTTAAGCTCAGAGGCTGTCGTTATAAGACAATTGAGGAGATGAAAGAGGTTGTGACGAAGGTCATGGACACACTCACACAAGAGGACTTCCATGGGGCCTTTCAAAGGTTGTTGGAACGGTACAACAAGTGCATTGCAGCCGGAGGAGATTACTTCGAAGGGGACTAGAGTTTTATGTGTGTACTATCAATAAAAGTGCCCATACGAAAAAAAGTCAGGAAACTTATTTATTGATCCTCGTATTTAATCGTCGTAACAGAGTCCGTAAGTCATTGGTCCTTAGTTCATATCGACAATTTCTTTTTCTGTTTCGACTAGAATGGCGACTATGGTGTCTTGGAATATGAGGTAAGGAAATGGCTTCCGCTCTCTCGATAAGTTTGTCTATGAAACGCTTTAGTTGCAATATTTGATCTTGTGGTGTTGAGGGGGGGTTGCATTGCGTTGACATTTTGTCTTCATCCACCTTTGCAAATTTTATCAGCCGAGGTCGGCATTTTCCAAGCAAGGTGTCAATATTTGAGTCTATATGGTTGGAATTTTATCAACCTATTGACGTTGGAATATATTTTCGGGTAAAGAGTGCGGCTCTAAGAGACTCTTCATGTGCCAAAGTTGTGATTTGGTTTGATTTGGTTTCTTTGTTTAATGGCATATCAACCTTTATAGGTTATTTAATGCCAAAGCCATTTTCCTAGAAGAACAGTAGTGGTACTATTTAACCCATAGCTGGGAGGATAAGGGGGTTCATACCTTTCTCTATGGTATTTGCCCGAAAGTGAACGTAATAACGCGACTGGAGTACGAACTCGCATGCTACGATTCCGCAGTCCATCGCTTTAACCATTACACCACGAGGACACCCCTGCCAAAGTTGTGACGGAGTTCTGTTTGTTATGCACACTTTACTAAAGAGGTTTGTTAGTTTTTTTCTCTTCAGATTTACCAGTGCACAGCTAAATCGTATTTCTCTGAATGCCGCATGGATTGGTATTCAGTTAATTATTTAACAAGTCCAGAATTTCCCTTGCTATTTCTGTGGGTAACTTCTCCACCACATTCGCGAACTTCATTTTTGTGACATTACTGGTGGCAAATATCGTGTTTAATTCTGCAAACTTTGTTTACATGTCTACTCGGTTAAAAGTTGGTAATTGTAATGTTAAAGCCGTCATGGTTGTTTCTTTTATATTTGAAAGATCTTTTTTGTTAAAAATGAGGAAGAAAATACGTTTGACCATAGCGAGCGAAAAAGAATTTCTGAGGTTAATCTTGCGGGTTAGTAGTGACGCCGATGAAGTTTTGTGGGCTGGCTATGACGGCTGTAGAGAAGAGGAAAATCTCGTATTTTGGTTTGGCGCTCAATTTATTTCGACACTTAATTTTAACCAATCAGGATGACTAATCCAATTCAGCCCGGACCTTCATTTCCGCCCACCAAAGCTTGTAAGCTGCCAAACCCAGTCTCTTTGGCTTGGGAACGCAGACCAGAACAGACGTTCCCTTGGCCGTTCCTACTTAGCGATGCTTCTTAGCTAGACAAGCCGCCCAGTGTAGATATCTCACTGTGGCTCTAACATAGTAGCAGCAACATGGACACTCACGAGGGAAACCATCTAATTTATGGATTCCTTACGAGGAATCCCAGTTGAATATAAATTAGATGCATTCAGCATGCCTTCCACAGGCACCACTTCATGTCACCCCAAAAATTGGCTATGTCGATCTGAGCGTAACTCCGCTCTCGACCACATGGAGATAGCGCCTACTCTCCTCCCCAAAAATACCAGACACACAAAACTACACGGTGACTCTAAACACAATCCCTCACACGTCCAGCAACACACGCTGCCATCTCAACATCTCGCTACGCCATTTCGCCTCCAACACTAACAAGCCTAAACTCCACGAGTCTTGCAGCACCAAAAGCAAACTATATTCCATGCTGCAATAAAAACCTATTCATAAAAACACCTTTCGACCTTCGCCATCTTACTACTTCATCATCTAACTTTCAATTCCCTACAAACTTAGCGAGGGGACTAACAACACTAAGAAAGGAAACACTTCAACGTAAACACACATACGTTACCACCATTCCTCGCTTACCAACAACAAAAATTCCGGCAACAAAAATGGTTTCCCCTCGCTAAACAATAATACTCATTTCATCACAGTACACGGCCAAACCAAAGGAAGTTTAGTGAAGTAAGTGATAGTAACAAGGAGATATGAAGTTGATAGTAGTCTGATTTTCGTAATTTTTTGAAAAAAAAAAAAAGGGTACGTAGTCATATTTCTGTTTTTGTGTTCGATAAACATTTTTCTGAAAATTTTTATTCTTCGGCCAAGTCACCAGTTTTGTTGCTTAGGGTTCGCACTCACAGCTGGGAATTATAAATGATGTGAATATAATTTTTAAAAATTAGATAGAAATTTTTTTTTATTGATAGAAATGTGGACAACTAAAAAGAGAGAACAAATATATGTGCGAATACAATAAAAGAAAGAAAATCTTTTCAGTTAAAGTTCTCTATGATAAATATGGAAAACTAGAGGAAAATGTAAAGGTGAATTAAAAGGAGAAAAAAAATCCTTTGATGAAAGTCCTCTAGTGTGTGTTTGTGTTAGTTATATAAATTCCTACCTTCTTGTATCAAATGGAACTTGGCAAGTCATCAAGGCATTAGTCTCTTGGTATGATACTGGTGGAAAAATAGGAACTGATTTTTTTCCACTTTCTCTAGTGGTCAATCGCAAAAATATTTTGATTGATTCGGGAGGTAATGATCTTTTGGATCACCTAGCGGCTAATAGTCAAAATCAACGACAGTTTTGGGATGTAATTCCTAAAACACTAAAAATGTATCCCTACAATAATTTCGAACTGGTGAACACTCCACGCAGAAAGCACCAGTTCTCGATCACCGAGTGCAATAGCGATGAGGCTGTTCAATACTTAGGTTTTGTTTTGGTTTCTTTGTTTAATGGCATGTCAACCTTCGTGGGTTATTCAATGCCAAAGCTATCCTTGTTGAAGAACAGTAGTGGTACTAGCAAAAGTGATTCACCTCCAAAGCAGTTTTATTAAGATCGAGTCAAAGTAGAAATAAAATAATTACGGCTTGGTTTAGTTTCTTTGTTTAATGGCATATCAACCTTCATGGGTTATTTAATGCCAAAGCCAGCCTTGTAGAAGAACAGTAGTAATACTATTCAGCCCATTGCTGGGAGAGAGGAAGGGTTTTATTCCTTTCCCACGAGTATTAGTCCAATACGTAAGAGCGTGACCAAAATTCGAACTCGCTTCGTACGATGTAGCAGTCCAGCACGCTAGTCTAAACACGAAAGGCATTCCTTGTTCAATATTTAGACCCTCTAAGCAGGTCCTATTAACGATCTGAGACCACTGTACCATATCTAAGCAAAACTGAATAAACAATATTTCATACTTACGCGGATCCTTAAATAAGTTTCCGAACTTTTTTTTTCGTATGGGCACTTTTATTGATAGTACAGACAAGAAACTCTAGTTCCCTTCGAAGTAATTTCCTCCGGCTGCAATGCACTTGTTGTACCGTTCCAACAACCTTTGGAAGGCCCCATGGACATCCTCTTGTGTGAGCGTGTCCATGACCTTCGTCACAGCCTCTTTCATCTCCTCAATTGTCTCATAACGACAGCCTCTGAGCTTAGGGAATAAGCAAAAGTCACAGGGAGCAAGGTCTCGACTATAAGGATGTTGACGAACTGTCTTGATGTCCATCTTAGTCTGTGACAAGGATGGAGTTGTGGACTGGTGGGAATGCCACTGAGCCGATTTGAAGAATGCTGGCCTCTTCCGACGAAATCTCTTCCTGAACTCCCTTAAAACCTCAACATAGTAACCCTACCCCTTTGGCCAATCAACTGTGGTGTATTGACTTCCTTACTCCTCCCACACCTCTCACAGACTCCCTGCCTTCCTTGAATCTCTTATGCCACTCAAAAACTCATGCTCGATTCATGCAAGATGCTCCAAAAGCAGTCTGAAGCATTCCATACGTTTCTCTGGTATTTTTTCCAAGTTTAAAACAGAATTTTATTGCATATCGTTCTTCTAAAGTGTCCTCACGTCCAGATTGCATTTTTGAAATTCACCAGCTGTGACAATCAGGCTTTAGTAGGGTGTATTCCAATTCCTGCTGTAGCTGTTGATTTTAAGCTGAAATCATAAAACTTGGTCAGTCATCTCATAAGATGTATAGCAATAACATAGGGAATGTTCAAGAGTCTACGACAATTTTAAATGCCTGTACAAAAATAGTCTGGAAACTTATTGAATACACCATGTAGACGTAATATCAATGTTTTAAGAGCCAATACATTCGTGTTGTTCAAAACCATTTTAAACATGATATTAATGATAACTATCAACTATAAATGGGAGCCCAACTGATACTACCAGCCTGGGTCAGAGTGGACCTGGGAATAATGGTAATGAAGGGAGAAATTTCCACTTCCCCGGGGTCCAGATTTCAAATCTCACCACCAGATGAAGTATCATATCTAGGACGTCTGTTTTTATGAGGGGGGGGTTTCTTACCTCCCTACAAGAGATGTCGTTAGCGTTTTCCAGATCCCAAGCATTAGGCGCTTCATAATTTTGTACTTTAGAAAATTTAGTTAAAAATTGACAAAACTATTTGTATTACTTGAAACATTTCAGAAAAAAAAAATATATATATATATATATATATATATCTTGTGGGCTAGTTGTCAACTAAAAGCACAATATATGCAAACATGCATGCGTAATTTTCTGCCGCTCCTGTGTCCTTCACCGGCGTAAACTTTGAGATATTATTAGACTTTAAATGTGAATTGAAGCTTGTACGGAAGTGAAATAAATACGTCACGTATAACACTCGTGTGGAACGTGGCGTGAAAGATTCATTTGGATACATGCTTAAAAAGAAAAAAAACAAAAAACAAAAAAACAACAACACAGAAACAAAATCTAGTCTATATCTTAGCGTGGTTTGTCGGCATTTTTGAGTGTGTGTGAATATAGAAATATGGAAAAAATAAATAAATAAATAAAATAAAAAAAATGAAAAAAAAAAAAATGTTCTCAGAATGATTTTATCAATAGTTTTTTGTTTGTTTTGTTTTACGGCATATCAAACTTATCGGTCATTTAAGGCCGAATCAAGTTCAATAAAATAAGTCTGAAAAGAAATTCAAAGGAGAGGTCTTAGGAATTAATGATAAACTTTAGATTATTATTTATTTTTGTTTTCTTTTTTTTTCGCCTTGTTTTTTTATTTGGAGTTTATTTGGTGGGAATCACAATTATAATCCCCCCCCCAAAAAAAAACAAACTGTGAAACAGGTTGGGGAAGGGATCAGTTTGTTCGAATATATCAAGTAAAGAAAGGGTTTATAGAAGTAATTTGGTTTTATTGTAAATTTCTTTAGAGTTTCGTGTATAACTTCACTGTTTTTAGAAATGATATCACATTATTTATTTCAGTGTTTTGAAACAGTTCCTTCATATTGTTTGCACTATAGAAGGTTTTTCTTATATGGACTTGGTCGGTACATTCGATGAGAATGTGCTTTACGGTGTATTTGGTCTGACTTACATAGCACATTGGTTGTTGTTTTCCTTCGAGTGAATAAGGGTGCGTTATCCTTATATGACCTATCTAGAGTCTGGGCAATGTAATTTCCTCTTTTCGGTGTTTTTTAAAGCTTTGCTTCCATTCCCCCAGTGTGGGTTTAATTTCTAATAATTTATTATTTTCATTATTGTTCCAACGTTGTTGTCTTTGGTGTTGTATGTATTTATTTATTTTCATTTTAAAGTCTGTATGTGGTATTTTAATTCATAGTTGAATTATTTGTTAATAGGAAACGTTTCAATTTTTGCATTAAACCCTCATCAGAGAAGTTAATGTGAAGTATTTTCTGGATTATATTTATTTTTAAAAATGAAACGAAAGAAAAAAACCCCCCAAAACCCAAGACTGTTTGCATTCTATTTCCGTTTGAAGCCTTCTATTCCGAAATTATGTGACGTAATTAGTGTCCTAAATTAATTTTTAAACGTTTATATATATATATATATGTGTCATCCACAGACTGACAATTTCGTTGTATCACAACTCTTCAATGTGGCTATACACGTAGGAGGCTTCAAGCTGGAATCGAAACCCGCCTAACTTTTCGCTAAACATGGAATCTAACCACTCAGCCATTTCGGTAATATACGTCAGCTCAGGAATTACAACGCATATGTTGGGGGCTTTCGTTTGTTTACATTATATATTCTTCTCCTCTATTTCTTTCTTTCTTTCTCTTCTTTTCTTTTCCTTTATTATGTTGAAGTTTGTAATTTTGGAAGAATTATGACAAGAAATGATATTGAAAAACATTCAAAAGTGTAAATAGAAATAATAATAATTGATAAAAACTAATTTGAATTAAGGGATTTTAGCAGTAATTTGATTAAATAGTGTAATAATATTGTTATTAAAAAATAATGCTAGATTCAACTATCTTTTTACGTTGTTTATTTAGTTTATTAACGTTCTGGAATCTTTTAAAGTTAAAAGGGTTAATTGGTTTCTAAATTAAGTTTGACCAATGTCTTCTTTTCGTCACCTTTTTTGAAAAATTCTTATTTTGTTAGTAAATTCATTTTGGGGTCAATCGTCATGTCCCACCCACCGAATTTTTTTTATTGCAATCCTGGCATTGGATGAATTATTCATCAACATCAGATTTCATAAGGGTACGCCTCGGGTAGTGTAATGGTTTACTAGTTAGACTTGCAAACCTTCACGGGTGAGTTCAAGTCTCTTTGGGTGCCATTTTCATGCAACTTTGTATCACATCAAAGCAAAAAAAAAAAAAAAAAAAAAAAAATTGGTAAATTACTGTATTTTTTAAATTTTTTTTTAAGAAATGGTTATTGTTCTGACTCCAAGGTTGTTGAGGGTTTTTTAAAATGTTTATGGTTGAATTAATGGGTAAAGTAATATATATGTAAATGACCCTTTTTAGACACACACACACACACACACGTGTGTGTGTGTGTGTGTGTAAGAGGATAGTTTAAAATGTTATTAGCCTCACCCAGAAAGAAGAGACATTGCCGAATATTTTTGTTGCGGCAATACACTACAACCAGCGTTAACATTTATATCCGGATACAAGGTTAAAAAACAAAAAATTCCGACTATACGTGGTGTATTCAATAGGTTTCCAGACTTTTTTGTACAGGCATTTAAAATTGTCGTAGACTCTTGAACATTCAGTATGTTATTGCTATACATCTTATGAGATGACTGACCAATTTTTATGATTTCAGATTCAAATGAACAGCTACAGCAGGAATTGGAATACATCCTACTAAAGCCTGATTGTCAAAGCTGGTGAATTTCAAAAATGCAATCTGACAACTTAGAAGAACGATATGCAATAAAATTCTGTTTTAAACTTGAAAAAAATACCAGAGAAACGTATGGAATACTTCAGACTGCTTTTCGAGCATCTTGCATGAATCGAGCATCAGTTTTTGAGTGGCATAAGAGATTCAAGGAAGCCAGGGAGTCTGTGAGGGATGATGAGAGGTGAGGGAGGAGTAAGAAAGTCAATACACCACAGTTGATTAGCCAAAGGGGTAGGGTTAGGGTTAGTATTAGTATGTTGCGGTTTTAAGGGAATTCATGAAGAGATTCCTTGGGAAGAGGCCAGCACTCTTCAAATCGGGTCAGTGGCATTTCCACAAGGACAATGCACCAGTCCACAACTCCATCCTTGTCACAGACTATTTGACCAAGATGGGTATCAAGACATTTCCTCAGCCTCCCTATAGTTGAGACCTTGCTCCCTGTGACTTTTGGTTATTCCCTAAGCTCAGAGGCTGTCGTTATGAGACAATTGAGGAGATGAAAGAGGCTGTGACGAAGGTAAGTGACACGCTAACGCAAGAGGACTTCCATGGGACCTTGCAGAAGTTGTTGGAACGGCACAAAAAGTGGATTGCAGCCGGAGGAGATTACTTCGAAGGGGACTAGAGTTTCACGTGTGTACTATCAATAAAAGTGCCCATACGAAAAAAGTCTGGAAACTTATTTAAGGATCCTCTTATGTAACGTTGCGAATCTAAGAAAAGTCTAGTTTGTTTTGTCAGCCTTTCCTTATTTAATATAAGAGAGAGAGAGAGAGAGAGAGAGAGAGAGAGAGAGAGAGAGAGAGAGAGAGAGAGATGGTAGATTTTAGTTAATCTGACAAGATGATGAAAATAAGTTGAAAAGTAGATAAACCAAACACTGTCAACGGGTTTTCTAGTGATATTTCGTTTTTTATTCAAGGAACAACTTCTTCAAACTAAAAAAAAGAAGAGTTTTTCTACATTTTAGCAGTTGAGGAAAATGTATAAAATCACGATGAAAATATAAAAGGAGGGAAATGGTCTAAAGACAAGAAAAAAAGGGAGGGTTTGAATAAACAACGAAATCTCT
>CAUZXS010002674.1:60000-97392 GCA_963585895.1 Sepioteuthis lessoniana
CACACACACACATTCATTTTAGAACGTTGGATGAAATCAAGTGCTCACATGTTGGGAAACAGAGCGCTATAGAATTAAAACAATTACTATCTCAACTGATATAAGTAAAGTTGGCGAAAGTAGTCGAGGGTAACCAGAAGGCTCCCTTTTCAATAGCTACTACACCAAGGTGTAGGGGAAAGAGCTACTTTCCCTGGATTTCTCCACTTTACCCTTGATACGCACCTTATATTGCTGAGTTAAGAAAGGAGGTATCAAGTACCATTTTTAAAGTCTTTGGTATAACGTGACCTGGGATTGAACCCAGGTCTCCCGGGCCATTGGTGAACGATTCTATCCACTAGGCCAATGAGCTAATCTGTAACTATTAGTTTCACGTGTTTGTGTTTTTTTATTAAAGAAAAACAAAGTAAAAATGAAAAATATATGAATGAATAAATTTTTATTTCTCATAAACTGAGAATTATATATAACATATACACCAAAAGTAAAAAATACACAAAAAAACTAGATGAGCTAAAATGGTGAGATATTAAAATTTTCAGCACTTATATATATATATATATATATATATAAGTTATTTCAAATCTTATATCATTGAAATAATGCTACGTAAGAGGAAAGTTGTGAATACAACAAAGGATAGTTCGAAGTGGAGGTGACCGTGGTGTAATGGTTATCGTCGTAGGAAATTGACACGGCGACACGAGTTCAAATCCTGGACAAGACTGATTGCATTTCACATAGCACTAATACCCTTGGGAAAGGTATGAATCCAATTATTCTCCCTCCAGCTATGGGTAAATAGTAGGACAGACTAGGTTCTTCAGCCTTGGTGAGGCAACTAGTCTAGGAGAAGGAAAATTCTAAATTCAAACCTGTTAAACTCCGCTTAAAAAAAAAATCCTGCCCGAGTGGAGGGGTTGGTAAATATGGATGCATCTTGATCCAGCATTCCGACGACGTGATAACAACCTTACCATTCCCCCAACCACCACCACTACAAAAAAAAACAAAAAACAAGACAACAAAGTCTGGCGGTATCATAAGATACAGCCAGAGTTCTCGCTCTGGGTTAGTGGTACTGATGTATTAGCCCTAAAACCATTGATCACCGCAGCGTCATCATTTGAAGATAAGTTTCTTGGATGTGCAACTGTTATTTTCTTTGCAGCTGCACATGTGTATGCAATATCAAATAATATACTTACATTTTTTTTTATTGGGGCCGACCAAGCAATCGGGCAATCGAGTCGAGTCCGAAGACAAAAACATCCAAAGACCCAAGGAGCAAAAGACCTCATAGGAATCAATGTGCTTGAGCGAAAATGTTTAAACACGTACCCTGTGGCACTGGAAATAAACACCCCTATATAAGCTCCCCCACTCAAGCGAAGGAATTTACGGCGGCTACTCGTATAATGAAAAGCTTTTCGACGAATTGATCACTCTGGTATCCGGTAAGGTATAAATGTAAATAAACGAAAGCTACTACTTAAAGCTTTACAATTTCCGACCTGACGTGGTTCGCTTGTTGGCTGAGTGGTATGATACTAACAAACGTAAAGTTGGATGGGTTTCGATCCCAGCTTCAAGCGTCCTACGTGTCTCGCCACACTAAAGAGTTGTGGTAATTTACTAAGCTTTTTGCTTAGATGTAGCACAAGGCCGCACGAATTGGGCACCTAAACAGTTGTGATACAATGAAACAGTCTGTAGATGACAATATATATATATATAAACTTACAGCCTTATAGACAAGTGTTTGATTATAATATTGATTACAGAACCCTTTCCCCCCAGGGAACCCAAGTATTGTCAATACACGTCTCCATTTTGTCTAGTTTGGTTTCTTTGTATAATGGCATATCAACCTGCCTTGGTTATTTAATTCCAAAGCCATCCTTTTAGAATAACAGCAGAGATATGAATTCGAAAGTAAGTGTAATAACGCGACTAGAGTTCGAACCCACTTACTTCGAGGTCACAGTCCAGCATGTTAGCCATTAAACCACGGAGAGTTCTCATTTTATCTAGAAACGGTCCTATCATTATACGTACACCAATGTGTATGAGTGTATTAAATAAGATTACCCAACCTTGGCAGGGGACTACAGATATGAATAATCAGAAAGATCCGGAGTTTTGAGATTCTTGAGAATTCGGATTTTTGTTGAAGAATCACCCAATATTTTTGCATTTTTTTCGTTCTTTTATTTTTCTAAGCCAAAAGCCATTCTAAAAAAATACAATTAACTAATTAAAGCCTACGTTTTACTGATTTTTCCCGGGTAATGCCGAACTATCTTGCTGTACACTATAATAAGCACAATGTGCAGGAAAAACCGGTAGAGTAATAGTGATGATTTATGCCATACCCACGAGTAGAAGGGCAATGTCCAGTGTGGAAAGAGAGGGGGAGGAGGAGGAGGAAAGTCAAAGAGAGTAGGAGAAGAATATGTAAAGAAAATAGGAGGTAGCGATTGAGAGGGAGTAGTAGGAGGAAGGTTGAGTTTGATATACAGATTTCAAAATGTCGCTTCTTGCATCGCTGGTGGCGTGAACGAGTGCATGAAGGGTTCGAATCAGAGCAAAAGATGTCGTCCCTTGCGGTGAAATGAAATCAAAGGGGAAGACAGACGCAAAAGAAATATTACATCGGTCAAAGTGACGGATTTTTTTTTTTCTTACTATTTTACCTGACTTTTATTCATTCTTTCTTTTTTTTCACGACCCACTCTTTCTAAATTTCAATACTTCTGTTTCTTTTTGATTTCTTTTCCTTCCTTCCTTTCTTCCTTTCCGTCATTTTTTTTTCTTTGATTATTCTTTCTTTTAATATTTATTTTTGTTTCTTTCTTTCTATAAAAGTGAATTATCTTTCCTTTTCTTATTTTATGTAACCCATTGTTTTTCTTTAAAGATTTTTTGTCTTCAATCGAATTTCTCTTTTTTCTATCTTGTCCTTTTCTTTCAGTGTTTGTCACTATCCACGCATAATTTCATATTTTTAATGGCATTTTTTTCTTTAATTCAAAGTCATTTTTCTTTCCTTTTTTTCTCCTTTTCTGTATCTCCCTATGTTTCCTTCTTATCTGATAGTTCTTGTTTCTTCTTTTTCTTCCAACTTCATCACTTGTTTCCTCTTTTCTTTACCTTCCTTTTCAGACGGCTAAATCTTCCGAATGAGTGGCTTCACCTATTTAACCAACTCTCTATCCCTTCTAGATTCATTCCTTGTTTGGGGCGGGATTCTTTCAACCTGACTCCATCAAAGAACTACCGTCCATCAGAACTCGACATAACTGAACCTTTTCGGAAGAAGATCGCCCCCAGATGAAATTCCTTGCCGCCCACGGCGCCCAGTAATGGAGGGTAGATCTCAAGTATTGTTTGGCAAAAGTCTTTTGGTTGAAGATAAGTCGAAATGTATTTCTTGGACGAGTGCCTCTGAATTTTGATTTTCTTCGGAGTTTTTCAGATCGATATCCGGAGTCATGTTAATAAAGATTTCTCAGATTGTAATTTATTTTTAAATGATTTATATTCATTGTAAAATCTTAATTTATCCGGATTGGGCGAAAAACATAATTTAAAAAGAACGAGATTATGCACAAACACTAATTTATATAATACATATATCAAGGCACCGAACCTAATAATAATAATAATAATACACTGGTAAGGGATTATCGCAATAATACAAAAGTAAGGTTTGGTTTGGTTTGGTTTCTTTGTTTAATGGCGTATCAACTCTTTGTAGGTTATTTAATTCCAAAGCCATTCTCCTAGAAGAACAGTAGCGGTACTATTTAACCCATAGCTGGGAGGATAACGGGGTTCATACCTTTCCCAAGGGTATTTGCCCGAAAGTGAACGTAATAGGGCGACTGGAGTACGAACTCGCGTACGACGATTCCGCAGTCCATCGCTTTAACCATTTCGCCACGAGGACACCCCCCCCCGACAAAGATTAGAGATTATAGTAATGCGCAGACATTATTATGATAATCCACAGATAAAAGATTATGACTCACAGTGAAGAGTTAGAGGACTTAGCCGTCCTGGAAGACCAGAAAGAAAAATTAAAAGAAAGCGAAAAGAGAGATAAATATCTAGATCTTGCAAGAAGAAAAAAAAAGGGAGCATGAAGGTGACGGTGATACCGATTGTAGTTGGTGTACTTGGAACGATCCCCAAAAGATCGATTAAGGAACCAGAAGACTTAGAAATCAGAAGACAAGTAGAGCCCATCCAGACTATAGTATTATTAATATCGGCCAGAATACTGAGAAGAGTCCTGGTGATTTGAAGAGACTTGCAGTCACTCAAACTCCAGTGAGAAACCATCAGCTAACGTTGGTGTTAAAAAAAACTCTCAAAAGAGTAAAATAATACATACTAATAAAGGAATAAAAGTTTAAAATGATATACATACAAGGGTTTATTATGATAATCCTCAGATTATGACACTAATACGCAAATAATTGACAAGAATACATAGACAAATGATTTTCTTGATAATCTGTTGCATATTGACCCTCGGCCGAGCTGTCAAATAAGAGATGCACCTGTGTAAATAACAGGTGCATCCGGTCGAAGATATCAGGGTATAACCTTGACAGTGGACGGGTTGAATTGGGTACAGATGTGACGCCCACAAGAAGCAGGTGGGTCTCAAACAATTATATAACCCGGTGCCACAGACAGGTTGAGTTAGTTGGAGATAAGATGTTGTAGAGAGAACCAGCACCCAGCAGAGGGCTATGGGTACCCATGACCCCCGATTGAGCAGCCCAGCAAAACGAGAAAGAAGTCCTGCTAAATGTAAATTAACTAGGGGTCAATATGTCGCAGTTTGTTCAGTCTCCAACTCACCTCTCACACACAACCCTCTCGAGAATAAAGTGTGAGAGGTATATTTTTCTAAAGAACTGTGTTCGTTCGTCATTATTGTTGATTTTGTTTCCGCATATATATAGTTGTATATGTATAACGGCTATACAACAAATCCATTGCTAAGCGATTATGAAATGAAATTCAGAGATAAGAGATAATAAAACAGACACTAATATACAAATAAGAGGTTATATTAATATGCAAACAAGACATTATCAGAATAATTTAGATTATTATGATAATCCACGCATTATTACGTCAATAATATAGAGATTAGAAATAACAAAATAAATAGACACTAATACACATATGAGAGATTAATATTAATGTATTAACAAGAGAGCATCATATTAAACGAACAAAAATATTATCGTAATAGATAAAGAAGAGATTATGACGATAATATACAGATAATAGATATTAAAAATACCGACACTAATACACATAAAAGGTTATATTAATACACAAGCAAGAGATTATCATAATATACAGGCAGCATGAAAATTTACTGATATATAAGAGATTCTATCTTACACAATTAAGAAATTATAAGGATAATCCTCAGAGAAGAGATAATGACAATAATACATAGATAAGAGATTAATATTAATACGCAAACAAGAGATTATCATGATAATACGCAGAGAGAAGATTAACATGGTAATCCACAGATTAGAGATTTTGACAGAAAATAGAGAGGTAAGAGATTATCATACTAATACACAGATAAGGTTAAATTAACACAAACAAGAGATTATCATAATAATACACCTATAGCACTATCTTGATAATACCCTGACAAGAGATTATCATGATAATTTTATAAGATAAGGGATAAGTATAACCAGACAAAAATTATATTAACACACAAACAAGACATCATCCTTTTGATACACTAAAAGATTATCATGATAATCTACTGACAAGATATTATCAGGATAATGCATTTCAAAATCCACCGTCTTAAATGATTAAGAAAACGAATAAGAATTAGACAAGAAACCCAAGCAAGAAGAAAAAAAAAATCGTTCTCTGAAAGAAATAGGAACAGAATTTTGTACCAGGGGAGAGAGAGAGTTTTAAATAACCTTTGCTTCTTCGACAGCAACGCTGATTAGTGTTTATTTGTTGTTGTGAGTTGCGGTGAGGTTTTATATTTATTTAGAGTACAACAAATAAAAGCTAAACCTGAGGCCGACCAGTGATATAGTCGAAAGCGCTTGGTCTAATGGGGCGCTTATATAATCACATTCTTTTCATTGATTGGTCAACTTTCCCATTTAGTCTGTTGGATGGATTCATTCACATCATCAAACCAACATTTTAGGTGTATGAAAAAGTTTATTTGTGACGCTTATACTCTCATCAGAGAGTCATTCAATAAATAAGGGGAACCTATTTATCTATGAAGGGTCATCAAGGTAATCAAAATTAAAAAGAAAAAACCTAACTATGTTGAGTGTACTAGTCAGAAAAATATACGAGGGTTATTCAATAAATAAGGGAAATACTTTGAAAAAAAAAAAAAAAAAAAAAAAAAAAAAAACAAAAATGAATACATTTGAGAAAAAATTCTGAAAAAAAAAAAAAAAAATGTAAGTTCTGCTTTATTTGCAATTGGTTTACAGCAAAAAAATCATTTTAAATTTCGCAGAAATATTTCTTTTGAAGCTATTCGAAATGATTCCAAACCAAACCGAGTGCTCTCGGCTTGAACAGAGGTCTGTCACTAAATTTTTGGTGGCTGAGAAGAGCAAACCATGTGAAATTTATAGATGAATGTGTGATTAGTACGAAGAAACGTTTTAGTCAAAGAATGTTTACAAATGGGCTAAAACATTCCGCGATCTTCAACCCAACATGCCTATATAACAGTGTTGGTTGTCATTAAATCACTTTGTGGGTTTGTGTCAAACCAAATGCAATATAATATGGACAGTGCTCAATATCTAGGATAGAGCTATTATATGATATAATAAATAAATATGTATTAGATGAATATATTTAATTCATGGAATTTAGACAGCGACCCCGGGGTTTCATGGAGTTTTTTGCAAAACAACAATCATCAGGCAGTTAAGAAAATGAAATGAATCGAAAATTGAAAAAAATACAGTCAAAAACGGTTGTGATTTTGTATGATTTTTTAAGTGTGGTTGTGAGTGTGTGGGGGTGTGTGCGTGTGTGTGTATGGGTTATAGTTGCGTATTAATGTGTGTTTGTGTGAATTGAAGTGAATTTACAAACGCAGCGCGTTGTACGAGTGAATGTGAATTCGTAGGTGTATCTTAATTTTTTGCTACATTATCATATTTCTGTATGTGTAGGTGACTATAGCTAAGGAGCAAAACATCATCATTACATGTCGAGAGGAATGAATAAAGGGTTGATTTGTAAGCGTATTTAAACGGTTATATTATGGTACTATTTACCCAACCCCTCCGCTCGGGCAGGATATGACACAAGGTCAATTCTTAAGCGGAGTTTAACAGGTTTGAATTCAGAGTTTTCCTTCTCCTAGACTAGTTGCCTCACCAAGGCTGAAGAACCTAGTCTGTCCTACTATTTACCCATAGCTGGAGGGAGAATATTTTGGATTCATACCTTTCCCAAGGGTATTAGTGCTATGTGAAATGCAATCAGTCTCGTCCAGGATTTGAACTCGAGTCGCCGTGTTCATTTCCTACGACGATAACGACTACGACCAGAATTACAATGGGTATAAGTAAGGGTATATTGTATTGCAATATAATATTGTACAATATTGGTATTTTATTTAGGGAAGGAAATTGGGCTAGGATATAATAATAATAAATTGATGAAATGTTGCATATATATATATATATATATATATATATATATATATGTAAAATAGTAGAGTAGTTTTAGCTCTTTAACTTTGGTAAGGCGACCAGTCTAGGAGAAGGAAAAACTTTGAATCTAAAAGCTAAGGAGTGTTGTTCATGAGATTTGTAGGTTAATGGAGTTTAACAGCATGTTAACCCGTTTGGATTTATTTTATACTTTGGGGTTAGGGAATAATGAACTTTGTCTTTACCATTTTTGTGGTGAACAGCTTTAGAGATATGCTAAGCCTAGTTGGGGATCGTGTCGAGGAGTTTCTTTGCATGGTACGGACAGATATAGGTTTATATTTTTTGGTAAAATTTCATTTCTTTCAAAAAAGACAAAATGTCAACCATGTCGACATTTTCAGATTGGTCCTTAGCTATCATTTGCGCTGAAAAAAGTGTTTTCTGCTGTGAGCGAAATCTCCACATTCTATGAGAAATGGTTTAACAGTGCAGGGGGTTTGACATATTATACATTGAGGTTGATACTGGTTGAATCTTACGAGAAGTCAATCCTTGGGTCGTATTTGTTCATCTCCCTGCAGAAATGAAGTGTAGCACAAGGCCATTTTTTCAAGGTGATAGCCAGACACGGACCAAAGCACACATGACCAGCTGTGCCAGAAATTCTTGGCTCGTCGACATTCCTCAACTTTGGCGCCTCAGGCACCTAGCAATAAACTTGGTCCTGCCGAAGCAGGTGAAAGCCTGGGTGAGGACGCCCCCCACCTGAGGCCAAGGAGTGGCCACCTTATCTAACGAGTTAAACTAGCCAAACGAAATCACACGAGCCGGTCCGTGTACCACCAACACGGCCGACGAGTGTGTGGCACGTGCGCAAGGCCTGACTCATTGTCTGGATAAGGTTAGTCAACACTTCGGTTATTTTATAGTTGGTTGGTTGGTTTTTACTGCAAGTCAAACCTTGTTGGGTTATTTTATACCGAGGGTGTTTTTTTTTTAAATTTTATTCCTTTGTTGGTTTGGTATATTTAGAAGGAGTTGATTGTTATGTTCTCAAGTCAGCGTTTCGGTTGAAGGTTTCAATATTGAAGAGTGAATGTTGGTATCTTTTTTACAGGGAAAGTTTATTGACTTATATTCTTATTGTCGTTGTACTTCGAGTTTAAAAAGAATGAGAATCGGTGGAATATTGCTACACCATTCTTCTGTTATCTGTTAATCCATTAAGTGTAATTGGTTCCAACACTATGAACAAATCCCCTGTGTAGGTAGTCCAACTGTTCATATATTTAACCGAAGTATTCGGGTATCATTCAGCAAGATCGAAAGTCCATCACCCCCGCACACACACACAAGAAATTAGTCTCGAAAAGATCCACTTTCACTGTTTAACCTACTTCGTCCTAATATTGAACTTGACTCGCTCGGTTCATTTTCTAAGACGATAATTATTATTCTACATGGATTCACTTATCAAAAAGAACCGAGTCGTTGATAATATGACCAGAAGGGGGATCTACGAGGATCATTAAATAAGTTTCCAGACTTTTTTCGTATGGGCACTTTTATTGATAGTACACACATGAAACTTTAGTCCCCTTCGAAGTAATCTCCTCCGGCTGCAATCCACTTGTTCTACCGTTCCAATAACTTCTGGAAGGCCCCATGGAAGTCGTCTTGTGTCAGCGTGTCAATGACCTTCGTCACAGCCTCTTTCATCTCCTCAATTGTCTCATAACGACAGCCTGTGAGCTTAGGGAATAAGCAAAAGTCACAGGGAGCAAGGTCTGTACAATAGGGAAGCTGAAGAACTGCCTTGATGCCCATCTTGCTCAAATAGTCTGTGACAAGGATGGAGTTGTGGACTGGTGCATTTTCCTGGTGGAAATGCCACTGAGCCGATTTGAAGAGTGCTGACCTCTTCCGACGGAATCTCTTCCTGAACTCCCTTAAAGACTCAACATAGTGACCCTAACCCTATCCCTTTGGCCAATCAACTGTGCTTTATTGACTTCCTTACTCCTCCCACACCTCTCATCATCCGTCACAGAGTGCCTGCCTTCCTTGAATCTCTTATGCCACTCAAAAACTCATGCTCGATTCATGCAAGATGCTCGAAAAGCAGTCTGAAGCATTCCATACGTTTCTGTGGCTTTTTTTCCAAGTTTAAAACAGAATTTTATTGCATATCGTTCTTCTAAAGTGTCAGATTGCATTTTTGAAAGTCACCAGCTGTGACAATCAGGCTTTAGTAGGATGTATTCCAATTCCTGCTGTAGCTGTTCATTTGAAGTTGAAATCATAAAAATTGGTTTGTTATCTCATAAGATGTATAGCAATAACATACTGAATTTTTAAGAGTCTATGACAATTTTACATGGCAGTACAGCAAAAAAAGTCTGGAAACTTATTGAATACACCACGTAAATCGATGCTTGAATAAATTATACGTGTAAGTAATATCACGGCTGGTGAATTTAAAAAAAATGTACATCCAAGTCATCGGGGCACCACGGGTGGTGTAATGGTTAACAAGATAGACTAGCAAAGCTACATGAGTAAGATCGAGTCTCACTGGGTGCCCCATTCATACGGCCTTGTGCTATATCTAAGCAAAAAGCTTAAGAAATTACTCCCACCAAGCCAGTGCATTTTCTCCCCCCACTTTCAATATATTAGACAGACATTGCTGAAGCTATCTAAAATAAATTAAAAATTACTCGATTTGGTGTTTACTCATTTTGTCGTTGCCCACCAGCAGAAAGATTTATTTTCTTAGTACAAAGAAAAAAAAAAAAAATGACTGAATAGCAACGAAGGAATCACGGTCAAATCAGTATAATCGATTGAAAAAAAACGATTAATTTATCGAGGAATTTTGGGTGCTAATGCATTTGAAGCTAGAATTTACCCCCCCCAAAAAAAACCCAAATAGTCCCTCACGACCACCCGATGATATGAATATTATGTGTGCGTGTATATTTACCAAACACTTCACATGAATAAGATATGACACAAGGTCAATTTTTAGGCAGAGGTTAACAGGTTTGAATTCAGCGTTTTTCTTCTAGACCTGTTGACATACCTTGGTTTAAAAGGGCCCAGTCTGCCCTTATTTACTCAAATCTTGAGAGAGAAAAAGTAGATTGATATATTTCCCGAGGATATAAGCGTTATGTGAAATGCAAGCAGCCTCGTCCAGGGTTTGAATATATTTATCCATTTATTTATTTGGTATTCACAAAAACGTGCACTAACTAAAATACAGTGTTTTTGTTAAAAAAGAAAAAAAAAAAAAAATCAGTGATTTATTAAATTTCAATGAAGTTTTCGCTATTTAATTAACAAGGATGAAATTTTAAAGAAAAAAAAAAAGGTGTACCTCAAAGTTCTGACGACAAGGTTTTTTTTTTTTGTTTTATTTATTTTTTTTTTTTTTAAAAAAAAGGTTATCAATTATGTATGTAATTCCATTTTCTCGTCTTTTTTTTATAATTATTGTCTGTTTTTACGGGCATCTTATTTAATTTTTCAGTTAAAAAATACAATAAGTATAATATTGACTGCAGAGGCTTTATTCTAGCTACTTCGTTTTTGGTATCTTATGTGTTTAGGAAAAGAGGGGAAAATCACATTTTCTTTAAGGGATTTTAGAAATCTTATGATTAAAAATCGCAATCCCCACCATAAAAAAGAAAAAAAGATCCAAATACTTTTATATTAAATGAGCCACAGGTATTTATTCATTATTACTACATTGCGGAGGTGCCCGTGGTGTAACGGTTATCGTCGTAGGAAATGGACATGGCGACACGAGTTCAAATCCTGGACGAGACTGATTGCATTTCACATAGCACTAATACCCTTGGGAAAGGTATGAATCCAATTATTCTCTATCTGTGGGTAAATAGGACAGACTAGGTTCTTCAGCCTTGGTGAGGCAACTAGTCTTGGAGAATGAAAACTGAATTGAAACCTGTTAAACTCCGCTTAAAAATTGACCTTGTGTCATATCCTGCCCGAGCGGAGGGGTTGGTAAATATAATTATTACTACATTACATCCTCAAAAAAAATCAGTTGACTAATATTATTAAATATAAAAATATTGACTAATATTATAAAAGTATTATTCGGTCCAGTTAAACCGGAGTTGGGAGTTATTCCATTTGGACAAAAAAACCATTCAACAGTGAACATTTAAATTTTCCTGGTAAAGAGGTCAGAAGAAGTCCTATTAATTTTTTTTGTGTTTTTGATTTATATCAAAAACATACAACAGGATGGAAATAAATTTATAATCTTAATGTGACCGGTTTTGTTTTTTCTCAAAGAAAAAAAAATTTCATGTAACGCGTGAGAACACATGTAATGCTCTGTCCTCATCTGTCACTAACTAGCTTTGATGCTACAGTTTCGGTGGCAAAGGTGGTATTACCACCCCTGGTGCCTCTACCAGCTTTTGCCACCGGACAGGGTATGACGACGAAAGTTCCTCTTCGTAGCTTAAGTTCATAATGTTAAATGCGTTCAGATTTGTTCGTAAAAGATCGTTATTAACGATCATTCATATAACGTGTGCATTTCACCTAGGCAAGTTAGGTCGTGGACTCGCGCGCTTTTTTTTTTAACGCATTCGAATTTAGCTTGTAGAGCACTCTTTAGATACTGCAATCTTTGAATACAGTTATATATATATATATATATATATATATATATATATATAACAATGGAAGTAAATCCGGCGTTATGTAAATATAAAACAAACTACAAGGTATTCAGAGGATAATAATATCTAGCTTTGAATTATTTGCCAACGTTCAAATCTATCAGTTTATGCATTAAACCAAAATTAAGACGTTGAAAAACCCCGAAACGTCAACCATTGGCAAATAATTCAATTACAATTAAAATCATCTAAACGCTTTTTTTTTTGTATATATCTCCACCTGCAAGCGTCCGATGTGTCTAGCTACACTGAAGAGTTGTGATACAACGAAAGAGTGTCTGTGGATAACAATATACGCTGTCCCACGGGGGTTGAGCACTCTAGCGAAGGAATTTACAGAATGCAAAGGTCTTCGAACGAATTGAGCACTCTGGTATCCGGTAAGGTATAAAATGTAAACCAACGAAAGCGACTACATAATGCCTTATAATTCCCCAGCTGACGTGGTTCGCTTGTTGACTGAGCGGTATGATACTTAGTCTAACGTATAGTTAGGCAGGTTTTGACCCCAGATTCAAGCGTCCTACGTTTCTAGCCACCATGAAGAGTTGTAATACCACGAAACAGTCTGTGGATGACATATATACATCACAATCATAATTTATTTGCTCCCAGTTATATGTCATCATCATGTTGCGCTGGTAGCACGGATATCCCTGACCCTCTCTCGCCACTTCTCCCTATCGTTCATCGCCTCTGGCAGGTCTTCTGGACTACATCCCGTACCCTCACATAGTTGCTGAATTTAAGTTCGAGCTGGTCGTCCTGCTTTTGCTCGGCCATGAGTGGGGGTCCATAAGAGTACATCACTTATGAGTTCGTCCCTGCTTCTCTAGCAGTGTCCTGCATGTCTGGTTCGTCTAACTTGAATAGTTTTTGTGATAGGAGGCAGGTGGCCGTACAGTTGGTGTCTTGTGGGGTGTTGCCGCCAGGACTTATTCAAGATTGCTCGCAGCATTCTTGTGTAATTGCCGTCTAGCTTCTTTTCCATCCGTTTTGTTAGAGTCCATGTAGTTCATCCATATAGCAGTATCGATGCGACCGCTGCCTGGAAGAAGCTGCGTTTCATTTTATCGGTTAGGTCTGATTTCCATATTATCGTTAGCCTATCGATAGCTGTCCATGCCTTCGTTAACCTCGTGTCGATGTCCTTTTCGGTTGATGAGACGCTGCCTCCTAGGTAAGTGAATTTGTCTACTAGTTTAAGAGGGGTTCCGTCTAGAGTGGAGATGTCACCCGTTTGATTATAGCTCTACCTGGACGCAAACAAAACGGCTGGAGAAGAAGCTAGGTGGCAATTACACAAGAATGCTACGAGCAATCTTGAACAAGTCCTGGAGACAACATCCCACAAGGCACCAACTATATGGCCACCTGCCTCCCACCGCGAAAACTATCCAAGCTAGACCAACCAGATATGCAGGACACTACTGGATAAACAGGGACGAGCTCAGAAGTGATGTACTCCGATGGACCCCCACATATGGCTGAGCAAAAGTAGGACGACCAGCTCGAACATATATACAGCAGCTATGTGAAGATACGGGATGTAGCCCCGAAGATCTGCAAGAGGCGAGGAACGATAGGGAGAAGTGGCGAGAGAGGGCCAGGGATATCTGTGCCTGCGGCATGACATAATGATGATGATAAGTGTTAAATAACAATACTTGAAACCATTTAATTGTGATCAAACAAACGAATTATATTAAATTAGGTTGGTATACTTTATAAAAAAATGACTTATGTTAAATGGTTATACTTGAAGCCACTTAACTGTGTGCAAACAAATAAGTTCTGACTCGCTTAAAAATAATGTTATCTATTTCACCATTTTAAAACCAGCTCATTGGTCTAGTGAGTTGAGTGTTCGCCAATCGTCCCGGAGACCTAGATTCAATCCCACGTCCCACCAAAGACTTTAGAAATGTTACTTGATACCTCCTTGCTTAACACTCAGCAATATAAGGTACGTATCAAGGGTAAAGTGGAGCAATCCATGGAAAGGATTAGCACCCTCCCCTACACCTCGATGTTGTAGCTATTGAAAAGAGAGCCTTCTGGTCCCCCTCGACTACGGTCGCCAACTTTACTTTATTTCGCCATTACAGTGGGTAAAAAAATCTCCGGCTTTTGTATTAGCAAGAAATTAGACATCCGCCTTGGCTGTACGCGGGAATTTCCAGTCTTACATCAGGCAAAAAAACGTCTGCTTGGCGTCAATACTTTTTTGTTTTAAGATTCCAGCAAAGTGACTGAACGACCCAGTTTTTTTTGATAGACCAAAAAAGCGTTTGGTTTAGTCTTATGGTATATCACTCATTGTAGGTTATTTAATGCCAAATCCTCTCTCTCTCTCTCTCTCTCTCTATATATATATATATATATATATATATATATATATATATATATATATATATATATATATATATATATATATATATATATATATATATATATATATATATATATATATATATATATAATTTGTAGACATAAGTCAAAGTTAGATAGTTTCAATTATTGCTATGTAACAGTCATTTGTTTATACACAGTTAAATAATCAAACAGTTCTATTTCTAACAATTCAATTTAGCCTAAGTCAACAAAGTTCAATAGTTCCAAGTATTGCTATGCATCACGAACAATTCAATTAAACATCAGTCATTTATTTACACATGGTTAAATGAACAGCTCTTTTAAAAAAACAATCGAATGTGGCATAAGTCATTTGTTTGCACACAGTTTGAATGTCAAAACAATTCTATTTAACAGAGAGAGAGAGAGAGGCCCTAACAAGTATCACCACTCCGGGCCAAAGTGGACCTGGAAGTAATAGCAATGAATAGGTACTCCGCATTCGTCAAAGCTCCCGCATTACTGGAGCCTCACCAGATTGTTTAGAGTCATATCCACGACATTCGTTGGGAGTGGGGTTTACCCCCTCTACAGAGATGCAGTCGGTGTATTTTACAGCCCCAGCTGACTGGGCTGTCAAAAAGGTGTATGATTCTCTATGCAGTACGGTATGGCAAACAGGGCACGTTCCCCGGGCTCCACTTAGAAAGGGCGTCTCTGAAAGGTATTGGCAGAAGGATCAAGCATCTGCATGAACAAGGGAATTTGCGCTGATTTTATAGTAAAGTAATCTTTAAAAAATGGTTTCGGTGTTTTTTTTAATGGCACACCTACCTTCGTGGGGTATTCAGTGCCAAAGCTATCCTTGTAGAAGAAGAGCAGATATGCTGCTGAAGAGATGAGGGAGTTCATGCCTTTTCGAAGAGTATTAGTCCAAAAGTAAACTTAATAGAGCGACTGGGGTTTGATTTCACTTCAATGTCGCAGTCCAGATACTACGCCAAGAGGACACCCCATCCTTAAATATAAAAAAGGGTATTAGATTTTTGGTAGATAGGCCACAATCTCTATGGCTGGAGTCTCAAACTTGAGAATCAAAAAGGCTCTTACGCCATGGACTTGAGATTCTGAAGGTAGAGTGTCTTCCCCCATTTATTGTACTAATATGCAATGCAGCTAATCAGTAGATATTTCCCCCTCATCAAAATGAATTCGTATAAGAAAAAAAAACAAAATCACCCCCCCCCAAAAAAAAACAACAAAAACAAACGGGATTACATATCCCATTTATTATTCGGGATATTCTCTCTTCTGTATTTTTACTTTTGTTAAATTCCATTCCCCATTGTATTTGATTGGGGAAAATTGTCATACATTGTACAACAAATATTATTAAAAAAAAAAAAAAAATCAAAGTTTTATCACCTTTAAAAAAAATTAGCTCTTAAACATTTATGAATTTCTATTTGTGTGTCATGCCTGCCATCACAGGTACATCCACTACGCCAATATGAACTGTCGAATGTAGACCTGTTCACTTAATAATTAAAAAAAAAAAAAAAAAAAATCATGTTCAGTCGTGTGAATTAATTTTCTAAAATCTCACTCTTGCCTCATCTATAAAAAAATCTTTGAAAGAAGCCAATGAAGATTTCACGAACGTTCTTATTACAAATATTTGTTCTAAAGTATTTTCAAAATTGGATACGTATTTCTACTTTTCAGATTTTCATCTTGAAGTGAAAGTGATTGAAATACTAAAATACATTCTAATCTTCCCTGGGAAGAAACACGATTACCAAGTCGTAGGAAAATATAAGTCTCGAAAATTGTTCCACTTGTTGCTATAGAAAAGTAGTGAAATATGCAAAGACCAATTGTATAAATATCCCTGACTTAGAAACGGAGTCCAGTGTTCAAATCCTGGATAAGGCTGTTATCTCACCATCAATGAGAAAATAGTAAGACTGCATTCTTTAGCCTAAGTTAGGTAACCCGTCTGGGAGAAGGGAAACTTGATTTCAAACCAGCTTAACCCCGCTCAAATATTGACCTTGTACTACATCCTGTCTATGGAGCAGAGGTAGGTATTTTATTTTTTAAAAATCTTATTAAGGCAATAACAAGTTTAAGGAAATAAAACAAATACTACACTTTGATCCTTGCCTGAAAGCCGGGGAAATGATTGCCTGCCGTAGAAAAAAGGTTTCGAAATTTGGAGCTTAGTGTAATTCTATAGTTTTGCTTGTCAAGTCGGCTGGCTTAACTGTGTGAAGATGTAAGGAAACCTCACACCCTCACTTCATCCCTGCCTTCTCACACCCCCTACCAACACCCATAGCTCAACAAACTTGTTGACTGGTCGTCAAGTTTAGATTAGTCTATGTGTTTGTTTGTTTGTTTGTTGTAGTATTTTGTTCTCCCAGTTCATTTCAGGTTTTTCTGTCTCCCCATTTGCCGCAGGTGAAGATACGCAGATCTGAATTAAGAAAATCGACTGAATTAACACATCAGCAGACATTAGCTGGCAATGACGTCACCAGTATTGTCAAGTGTCAACTGATGACGTCAGAGCGTTAAAAGCCAATGTAATACGCACCCAGACAATTTCCGCATGACGATCGGTACAACGTTCATGCGAGGCTTTTGTAAATTCAGGCAATTTAAATAAAATAGATACAAATAAATAATCTAAAAATAAAAATTAAATAAAAAAAAAGAAAAAAAAAAAGAAAAGATGAAATAAAGCCTACTTACCCTGTCGGCAGAGCTTAGCACCTCCCCCACCCAAAGAAGCTATTCTAGTTATGATACTAAACCGCATCTGATGGTGAGGCTCAACTTCTGTAGACCTGACTAATTTTGAGTAACCCTTCTTTGACATTACTTCCAGGTCCACTGATCTGGAGTGGTACTTCCTGTTAGGATCCCATCCTATGTGTCAGTTTGCTAATTATTTGCAAAAGGAATTGTTGATATAAAAAAACTTAATATATATTGTTTATTGAACAATTCCCTCTATGTTTTTTTACCAGTTTTCTGCTGTCTACTCTCCAACCATCTTCCAGTGATGTCTTTTTCCGACTAATGTAAGCTGTTGGTATATAGTGCCAAATATTCATTGAAATTGTGTTTGCTAATGGCCCAAAAGACCGTGGCTCAACGCCAAGTCGAGTCATACTAAAGCCTAAAAAAAATGGTACTTGATACCTCCTTGCTTAACACGCAGCATTATAAGGTACGGATCAAGGGTGAAGTGGAGCAATCCAAGGAAAGGATTAGCGCCCTCCCTGATACATCAGTGTGATAGCAATTGAATTAGGGACCCTCGGGGAACTGTCTGTTACGGTCGCCAACTTTACTTACTTTATCTTTTAAATAATTTAACGCCCAGAGTTAATTCCAATAATGTTATATAGTTTCAAGTATTTCTATCAACGACAAATAATCTGTTTGGTTGGTTGTTTGGGTTTTATGGCATATCAACCATTGTAGGTTATTTAACGCCAAATTCATTTTAATGCAAATAGTTCTATTTCAAACAATTCAGTTTAGGATAAGTACGCAGTTTAAATGTAAGTACAGTTTAATTTTCAAAAAACATTTCTATTTCAGGCTATTCAGTTTAATCAAGCAGTTATAATTCTGCTAATTTAGTTTAGTATAAGTACAGATTTGGTTTACACAGTTAAATGTCAAAACACTTCAATATTAAATCAGTTTAGTGTGAGTACAGTTTCAATGTAAAAAAACAGTTCCATTTCAAATAATTCAGTTTAGCACAAGCAAGGTGTTTAATTGTCAAAAACATTTTCATTTCAAGCTATTCAGTTAAGCCAAACAATTCAGTTTATCATAAGTATGCCGTTAGTTCTATTTAACCCATAGATAGTTTAGCACCTGCTAGGGCCCTATTACATCAGATTTGAAGGGATCTCGACTTTTAGCGAATACAATACTCCTTAACTTTCCCAGATTTTTTTTTCTTCCTTTAAGTCACGTTGGATAGTTATTTCTATGAAGGACCCAACTTCTAACCCAGTCATCAAGTCTATTCAACGTAGCTTTATATTCATATTAAAAAAAAAAAAAATTAATATATAAAAATTGCTGCTGTGAAATCATTTTTCATGTGGTTCTTCGGCCAACTTAACACGTTTCTCTTTTGTGATGATTACTTAAAGGTTGTCGTTTTGTGCGTTTTGTGTCTTTTGCATCTTGTCTTTTTCTTTGCAATCTGCAACGTCACATTATTCAAATATTTTCTTGCTGATCAATCAAATTTTCTTGCTTATTACCGTTTTACAGCATCTCAAATCTTTACTCGGCGGCATTCTTCATGCTAGTTTTCGCTGATAGATAGAGGGGAATGATAGATATCTTGTTGGTGAATGATATATTCAAGGGCATTTTTATGCGAATAGATAAATATCTTTAAGTCAGATTTTTTTAAAAATATATATATATATATATATAACTTAAATCGCGAGTCGGAATTTTCCTACTAAAGTTTCACCTCAACGGATCATCAGGGAATTTAGTACCGACCAACGACAAAGGAGAAAACACCATTTTTATCCACCAAAAACCTACTCAGCTTAAAATTTACATAACAAAAGAAAAAATAAATAAATAAAATAAAAAATGAACCAAAAACACTACTTTTAATATCTAGTTTATATATATATATATATATATATATATATATATATATATATATATATATATATATATATATATATATATATATAACTAGTGCATTGTCCTGGTGGAAATGCCACTGACTCGATTTGAAGAGTGCTGGCCTCTTCCCAAGGAATCTCTTCCTGAATTCCCTTAAAACCTCAACATAGTAACCTTAACACTTTGGCCAATCAACTGTGGTGTATTGACTTCCTTACTCCTCCCACACCTCTCATCACCCCTCACAGACTCCCTGCCTTCCTTGTATCTCTTATGCCACTCAAAACCTGAGGCTCGATTCACGCAAGATGCTCGAAAAGCAGTCTGAAGCATTCCATACGTTTCTGTGGCATTTTTTACAAGTTTAAAACGGAATTTTATTGCTTATCGTTCTTCTAAAGTGTCCTCACCTCCAGATTGCATTTTTGAAATTCCCCTGCTCTGACAATCAGGATTTAGTAGGGTGTATTCAAATTGCTGTAGCAGTTGATTTAAAGCTGAAATCATAAAAATTGGTCAGTCATCCCATAAGAGGTATAGCAATAACATAGTGAATTTTGAACAGTCTACGACAATTTTAAATGCTCGTACGAAAAAAGTGTGGAAACTTATCGTATGCACCTCCTGTGTGTGTGTGTGTGTCCGAAATTTAAAAAAATGCAACGTTAGTATCAACGTATACAGGGGCAGTTAGAAATGAATGAACGATTTATTCAAATATAGTTTATATTTTTACTTATTACTAAAGAAACTCGAAAATTTTAAAAATCGTTGCTCTCACTATTTAGTCCATTAGGTAAAAGATTTTCACGAAAGCGTTCATTGAAAAAAAGCTGTATAAAAACCTTTCATTTGAAAAAAAAAAATATAACAGACAAGATAAAAAAAAATGCTTTTCTTTGTTACGTTCAAGCAAATTCTCACAGACATATGGTAATATTGGCTTCACCAACCTAAACATGACTTCAAAATCTAATGCACACTATTGTCTAACTTAGTAGGGTTAAACAAGTGTGTTATATATATATATATATATATATATATATATATATATATATATATATATATATATATATATGTGTGTGTGAGTATACAAATATGAAAAAAAGATATTCATCGACTGATTTTATTTTAGTCGAATTGTTTGCTAATGTTAAGTGTTTCGTTTTATATTTTATTATATTAAACCATCATCAGAGAAATATTAATGTCATGTTTTATCTTCTGAATTATTTTCAATTCTTAGCATTCCATGACCGTTATAAGGATACAGTTTCAAATTTATGTGACGCAATTAGTCCGCGAAATATATAAAAACAGAAACGTTACACTTTAGTGTATATATATATATAATCCGAGCGAAATAGTCTAAGGATTAGACTATCAATCAATAGGAATGCATAAACATATTTGATAATATATAATGGTATTTCCACTGCAATTTTTTTAAATTAAAAGATTGAAAAGATTAAAAAGTTTTTAACATTCTTTTCTCCCTGGAAACTATGTAAACCTGCCAAAGTTATTTTCAAATATACAACTGTATTCCTTTCTCCATCTGAAGAGGGTCACCATACACCCGAAATAAATTTATAATGAAACTACAAAATTGACTTTTCTATCAATTTCTTTAAAATATTTTAAAATAATAATATTGACAACACACACACACACATATATGTGAAAGAGAGAGAAACAGAGAGAGAGAGAGGGGGGGGACGGAAAGAGGAGGAAGTATTATTCATGCACTTCTCTTAATTATTTATAAAAAGGGAACTTTAATCTAAACAAAAGACGCCAGGATTTGAACATTGATAAACCTATCGAACATTACAGTCAAAACGAATACTATTAGGTATTATTCATTTCCAAACTTTACAGTATTTAACCTCTGCAACCAAAAATATGAGAAGGGTGCAGTCCAAAAATAACCATACCTCTTATATACATTTACTAACAGAGTTTCAGTACTGTAGAGTTTGGTAATAAATAACTAATAATATATATCTTCATTGAATATCATACGAATAAACGATACTTAATTTCTAGTACGTTCGTAATTGCAATTTTCACGCTAAAGCAATATAAACCATATTAAGTTGATATTAGATGTCGTTTGATGTCAGAGGTTAACTTTTTTTTTGTTCTGAAAATATTTTTTTTTTACTGAGATTTCTACAATTTTCGAAAACAGAGTGAGTGGAAGCAAAATTAGGAATATTCTGGAACTATTATTCACTCCTTGAGAGTTTTTAACATCAGCATTAACTGATGGTCTTTTACTAAAGTTTGAGTAACAGCAAGTCTCCTCAAGTCTGCAGGATTCTTCTCAGTATTCTGGCCGATCTCAATAATACAGAAGTTTGGTTGGTCTCCATTCGTCCTCTTATTTCCAAGTCCTCCCGTCCTTTTATTAATCCTTTAGTGACTGTACCAAGAGCATCAATTACAATTAGTATAAATGTCACTTTCATATTTCAGTTTTTTCAGTTCCCTAGAAAGGTTGGCTGGGTAAGTAGAAAATAAGTAGACAGTTGCCTTGGTATGATTATCATTATTATTATTATTATTATTTACTCCTTTAGAGTTTTTCACATCAGTGTTAGCTGATGGTTTTTCACTGGAGTTTGAGCGACAGCAAGTTTCCTCAGGTCCCCAGAACTCTTCTCAGTATTCTGGCCGTTCTCAGTAATACTGTCATTTGGATAGTCTCTACCCGTCCGTCAACTTCCAAGTCCTCCAGGCCTTTTCATAATCCTTTAGTCATTGTGCCAAAAGCACCAATCACAATTGGTACAATCGTCACTTTCATGTTCCACAGCTTTTTCAATTCTCAAGCAAGGTCGAGGTACTTATCCTTTTCACATTCTTTCAGTTTTATTCTGTGGTCAGCTAGGACAACAGTCGACAATTTTGCGAATTTTTTTTTTTTTAAATTATTATTAAGTCTGGTCTTCTGGCCGAGATTAGGTGATCCGTGTGTATGTCAAAGTCCCATAGGAGTTTATGCGTGTCATTTTCTACGGACAGGTGCTGGGTTGTGCATATACCATTTGTTAGTGTGGTCAAATTTAAATTTCTTTCACATTTCCCAGTGGATTATCATCATCATTAGGAAACTTGTTGTCACTCAATCTCCAGTGAAAGACCATCAGCTAATGCTGATGTGTAAAACTCTAATGAGTAAATAATAATAATAAATAAACTATTCTAAAACAAGATTAATTCTAATTTAAAAAAAAAAAACACCAACAACAACAAAATAACTTTAACACAAAACAGTAAATTTACTCAATATGGTCGACATTTTTTCAATTATTGTAACATCTCCAAAACGATTTGCATGCCTTCAAAATAAATTCTTCAGACATTTTATTCTATTCCTCCTCAATAGCAGTCTTAATTGAACCAATATTTGGATGGGAAGTTGCATTTGTTTTCTAAAACGCCCCCTATAGTGTAACCAAGAGGTCTAAGGTCTGGGATAGATGGAGGCCATAAAGAAATTCAATTTATTTCGGAATTTTTTAGGAGGGGTTTGTTTCGGCGTTAAGCAAATCAGATTCTTTGTCGTTTCTTTTCTTGTTCGCTCATATTGGGCTGAATTTTTATCATATAAGCGAATGTAGGTAACTAGGGCAAAAGGGGTATAAGACAAGACACGACTGAGTGGGGAAGGTGATCCAGAAGTGGAAATTTGTCCATTCTACGAAATGGTTCATGAACCAACCAGAATCCGTCCCGGAGAAAGAGACACAAAATTCTCTGGAATTTTGATTTTCAAACAGATCACCTAATCCCGACCAGAAGACCAAACTTAATGATTGCTTTAAAAAAAAAAAAAAAAAAAAAAAAAAGAAAAAGAGAGAGAGAGAGAGAGAGAGAGAGAGAGAGAGAGAGAACGAACTTGCTGTATATTGAATTTTGCAGTCTATGCAGCCTACTCAGTGAAAAAAAAATCAATCAAAGAACTCGCAAAGAGGAATCGAGACTATCCAGATTGCTGCATGGTTAAGATCAGCTAGAATACTAAGGAGAGTCCTGGAGACCTGAGGAGATTTGCTGTCACAGACTTCATAGAAAAATCAGTAGTTTGAGCTTGTGTGAAAAACTTACAAAGAGTAAAATAATCATCTTATTATAATAATCAATTATGCGTCTGTCTAATCGAAATTACGTCACCAGTTCTGTTATTACGTCATCTCAGTTCTCTGCATTATATTCTCAATAACTTTTAGAATTATTGTTTAGTCTTAATGGCCATTTCAGTTTAGCATAAATACACTGTTTAGTTCTATTTGATCCATAGATAGGACCCTCTCAGGTGCTACCATTCTGAGCCAGAATGGACCAGGGAGCAATGGCAATGAAGAGGTGCTCCGCATTCCCCAAAGCTCCAGCATCACTGGAACCACACCATCAGATTATTCAGTGTCATATCCAGTACACTCGTTGGAGGGGGGTACCCTTCTGCAGAAGTGCAGTCGGTGTATTCTACACCCTTCCCCCCAGCCGACTGGGCAAATAGTTTCATGGTTTCAACTAATAATAGTCTTCAGTAAACAATTCTTGTTTAATAGATCTGGTTTCACAAAAATATATGATATAAGTTATTTCTAATAACAATTGGCGAGCAATTATATGGTTTCATGGAGGTGCCTGTGGTGTAATGGTTATCGTCGTCGGAAACGGACACTGCGACACGAGTTCAAATCCTGGACGAAAATGATTGCATTTCACATAGCACTAATACCTTTGGGAAAGGTATGAATCCAATTATTCTCCCTCCAGCTATGGATAAATAGTAGGTTAGACTATGTTCTTCAGCCTTAGTGAGGCAACTAGTCTAGGAGAAGGAAAACTCTGAATTCAAACCTGTTAAACTCCGCTTAAAAATTGACCTTGTGTCATATCCTGCCCGAGCGGAGGAGGTGGTAAATAGTATTATATGGTTTCATGTAACTAATGATAATCCTTAGTAAAAATGTTTTTATAGCTTTATGTAACTATTCTTACCAAAGATAATTTGCACAGTTATATATGGAGTGTTCCTATTAAATATGAATAATATTGAAACAAATCTATTTTATCCAAAGATGGTACAACCATTCCGGTAGTCCTGGAAATAAAGATAATAAAGTGTACTTCACTCTCCCCAGAGCTCAAGAACTGAGGTCTCGCCATCAAATGCAGTTTTGATTTGGTTAGGTTTCTTTGTTTAATGGCATTTCAACCTTTGTAGGTTATTTAATGCCAAAGCCATCAATCTAGAAAAACAGTAGCGGTACTATTTTATCCATGGATGGGAGGATAAGGGGGTTCATACCTTTCCCAAGAATATTTGCCCGAAAGTGAACGTAATAGCGCGACTGGAGTACGAACTCGCTTACTACGATTCTGCAGTTCAGCGCTTTAACCGTTACACCACGAGGAGACACCTCCATGCAGTTTTTAATCATACACAGGAAAACCCCTTTTTGCAGGGTGTGGGCGGGGGTTCTTATCCCTCTGGAGGGGCAGAGAGAATTCTACACCCCACCAACTGGAGAATGTTACCAGGAGTTGTGTGTCGAATTTATTTTATTTTCATGCCTAGGATACCACTTCTTTTTGCAGCGGAGTTGGTGGGGGGGGGGGTCTTACCCCACTTCAGGGGATACTGTCAACGTATTCTAAGTTTCGCAAATAGGGCGGTGACATATTTTTCAGGGATCATTGTTGATACTTTAAATGAGACATGCAAAAAAAAAAAAATGTTTTTTCGCACACTTAAATATGTAATTTTGACCTGGGAAGAGATTGAAGTAAGCCTTTATGTCCAACTAAACACTGTAGAAATCCCTCCGCGTTAAAACTGTTCTCCCACCCACCAGCCTTACCACTATGCTTCAAAATAAGATGGTGGAAATAATAGTTGGCAAGTACCATTTACGTCATGGCCAAACGCCTCGCCCGGATTAAACCATAACCTTGCCGAAAGGCGTTGTGAAGACATCAAATGACTCAGCTTCGTATTCATTCCACACCAGAATGAAATTTACACGAGTTTATAGCGCAATTAATGCACTGAAACTGTTCAGTGCTTTCTTTTTTTTTATACACGGTTTTGTTTAGCTTAGCTTAGTCTGGTACAAGGCCAAAAATGAGCCCCTAGCTCATTACATTATCTCTCTGTTTTCGCTATCTATCCATAAAAGAATTTTCATGTCTCGCAAATATTACGCTTTTTCAACTGCCTTTCGCTTCCATTCATTCGTTTCATTGATAGATTTAGCATCAAATAACCCAAGGAGGTTTAATACGCCGTTAAAAAAAAGAAATTAAAACTATTCTCTTTTCTACAATGAGGCTTAGAACACGCAAGACTTCCCCCACCGCAAAAGGGGGCGGTTAGATTTATCTATTCATTTGTATTATACTCTAGTCGGTGGGGCTTTGAATATACTGATGGTAGGACCCCCACAAAAAATGGTGGTCCTGGAGATTTAGGGAATGTGGAATGCCCCTTCATTGTCATTACTTCCTGGTCCACTCTGGCCCAGAATTGTAGTACCTGATAGTTCTATTTAACCCATAGATAGGGCCCTAACTGCAGACTTATGCTAAACTGAATTGTTTGAAATAGAACTGTTTGACTAAACTGAATAACCTGAAATAGAAATGTTTTGACAATCAAACTGTACTTACATTTAAACAACGTGCTTATGCTAAACTGAATTGTCTGAAATGGAACTGTTTTTGACATTGAAACTGTTCTTACACTAAATTGAATTGTTTAATGTAGAACTGTTTTGAGATTTAACTGGGTATAAACAAAATCTGTACTTATACTAAATTGAATTAGCTGAATTAGAACTGTTTTGATAATTAAACTGTGTACTCATGTTAAACTGAATTGTTTGAAATGGAGCCAACTATTTGCATAAAAATGGATTTGGCGTTAAATAACCTCCAAAGGTTGATATGCCATAAAAACCAACCAACCAACCAACCAGCACTTTAGCCACTACGCAATGAGGTCTCCTGCTTTTTCATTTGTCAATAATTATTTGTTTGCACATAGTTATGATTCTGCCTATTTTTATCCAATATGAATTTCCAAACAGATCCATTTGACCCATAGTACCTGTTAAGTTCCCATCTGTCTCTCTAAGTCAGAGTGGACCTGGGAGTAATGGCAATGAAAGAGAACACCTAGGATACCCATTTTGTTTAGTTCTTACCATCCTGCAGTATATATTCGGCGTTTTCTTAGTCCCGTAAAAAAAAAAAAAAAAAAAAAAAAAAAAAAAAGCGGACATGTGTACCACTGAATAACTTACATAAAGAAGTAATGTCCAGACTGTTGTCTAGACAAATCAGAACAAAAAAAATTCTTGATAGTCTTTGATTAGAAATTTTCGGCAACACACAAATCTCCAAGTGCTGCGCCCTCATAATCACCAGAATTATACCTTTGTTACTTTTTCTTGCTTTCTCAACTGAAAATTCATGTTCAGTGTAAGATTCATTGATGTGGACACGTCGATGACATTTCAAAAGGTGCTTCGACCAAGTGGAAAAATCGCTGGAATTAATATTTCATTCATTGTGTATTTCAGTGTTGGTCAAAATAACTTCAGTATCAATACTTTTTGAACAAAGACACACACACACACACACACACACACACACACACACACACACACACACACACACACAGCAAGGCTTAGAGTACGCCGACTTTATCCCCTACATAGAGGTAATACCCTTCCCATCCCTTAAAAAGTATTATATTAAATTGCATCAAGTGGTTAGGAACCAGTTCTAGAGATCTAGAGAGTGTGGAGTACCTTTTCGTTATTATTACTCTCATTTCCACTCTGACCAGGAGTATTAGGTTTCTATCTATGGTCAAATGGTTCTGTTTCAAAGTTAATGACATTAGAATACCTGGAACCGTAGAACGGCGTACAAAATACTTTTTATCAAATTTCGGCATTAAAGAAATTCCTAAGAGGTTGATATACTGTTGAACAAATCCACACAAACACACTTTAAAATGTGTACTGATAGGTGACTGGTTTTTACGAACAGGTACACTCAACATTAAATTCGTATTTCCATCGTGATGGAAAGTGTAACCTTTTCATTCATGTTCTTCTAAAATCTACAATACCCATAGTTAATATAATCAGGCAACGCCTGTTTCATCTGTGCATGTATATTTGTGGAAGAATGTAAAAAGAAAAGAAAAAAGATGGATTACTATTTTCGATTCGATTCCAAGAGATTATCTTAACATATAGCAAGCGAAAAGAATCAACAGCAAGTGTGTGAAAGCACACGAAATATCTGAAAAAGGGAAATGAGCTGGAATATTTCCTCCTCCACTTACGATGGGCGTATCTAATTTACGAAAAAAAAAAAAAAAAAAAGAGTGAGAGGCTCGGTAGGTTTTCGGGATATGATAAAAGAACGTGGCCCGATTGCTTTAGCGTCAAAATGCGTACCGAGCGTCGTAACTTATCGGTGATACATGTCTTTTGACTTGGCACCAGCCTTAAAAGACATCGTCACGTGGAATTTCTTTTCTTTGATTTGTTTCATCAGAGCCACGTCTTTTCGCGACGACAATAAGATAAACGTTAATGGAAAAGAAAACAAATATGACCACAACGAAAGGAGAAATTATGATAAATAGGAATGTTTAGCTTGGCGAGAATAATGAATATATAAGAGAGAGTGATTAAAACTGATAGAAAGAAGAAAAAAATCAAAAGGTGTCAAATAGGAGAAAGTGAACAAATAGATATGAGAAGAAGAAAAAAAAAAGATTGGAAAAGGAAGATTGCGTAAAATGTGAGAGATGGAGAAATGAAAGCAGTCCAATAGACAAAATAATTAGAGTTATGGAAAAAAGAAACGGACGCAAAGGTTGACGGAGGGAAGAGAGAATAAAATTTGGGCAGAGATTAAATAGAAAAAAAAAGGTAGAATTAATGAGGAAAAAAAAGAAAGAAAGAAGGAAAGAAAAAATGAGTATAGTGAGAAAGAAGACAAGTATTTATGAAAAAAAAAAGAAGAAACAAAATGAAAGAGTCCTAAAATAGAGAAAAAAAAAAGAAAAAATAAGGTATAATAAATGTACTGAAAGAAAGAAAGAAAGAAAGAAAGCGAAAATTAGGTGAAAGAAAGAGTGAAAGAAAAAATGAAAGAAAAAGTACGGAAAAAGATACGAAAAAAAAGGGTAAAAGCGGTGTAAGAGAGAAAGAAAAAGTACGGGAAGAAATAAAGAAAAAGTACGGGAAGAAATACAGTAAAAAAGGAAAAATGGTTTAAGTTGTAAAAAAAAAAATCAAAGAATACAAAAAGAAGAGAAAAATAAGATATAAGATGTGAAAGAAAAAAATAAAAATGAATAAAAAGTGATGAAAAACGAAACGTAAAATTAATGAAAGAAAAAAAAAATACTTAAAAAAAAATGGTATGAGCTGTGAAAGAAAGAAAATACGAGGTTCCTTCAATAAGTTTCCAGACTTTTTTGTACAGGCATTTAAAATTGTCGGAGAGTCTTGAAAATTCACTATGTTATTGCTATACATCTTATGAGATGACTGACCAACTTCTATGATTTCAGCTTCAAATGAACAGCTACAGCAGGAATTGGAATACAACCTACTAAAGCCTGATTGTCACAGCTGGTGAATTTCAAAAATGAAATCTAGAGTTTAGAAAAACGATATGCAATAAAATTCTGTTTTAAACTTGGAAAAAATGTTCCCAGCTATGGGTTAAATAGTACCACTACTGTTCTTCTAGGAGAAGAATGGCTTTGGCATTAAATAACCTAAAAAGAGTTGATATGCCATTAAACAACGAAACCGATTGGAAAAAAATGCCATGCGATGAAAGCTGGATCTACTGCTATGACCCAGAGACAAAGAGACAGAGTTCCCAATGGAAGCATGCTGCTTCGCCCAGACCCAAGAAGGCCAGACAGAGCAAATCCACCCACAAACTTTTGATGATCCCTTTTTTGACAGCACTGGTAGACAGTCAACAAGGAATACTATGTTGAGGTTTTAAGAGAGTTCAGCAAGAGATTCCAAGGGAAGAGGCCAGCACCCTTCAAATCGGCTCTGTAGCATTTCCACCAGGACAATGTACCAGTCCATAATTCCCTCCTTGTCACAGACTATTTGACCAAGATGGGCATCAAGACACTTGCTCACCCTCCCTATAGTCCAGACCTTGCTCCCCGTGACTTTTGGTTATTCCCTAACCTTAGAGGCTGTGGTTATGAGACAATTGAGGAGATGAAAGAGGCTGTGACGAAGGTCATTGACACGCTCACACAAGAGGACTTCCATGGGGCGTTCCAGAAATTGTTGGAACGTTACAACAAGTGCATTGGAGCCGGAGGAGATTAGTTCGAAGGGGACTAGAGTTTCATGTGTGTACTATCAAAAAAAGTGCCCATACGAAAAAAAGTCTGGAAACGTATTGAAGGCACCTCGTATATTAAAAGAAGGGACAAATATCTAGTGAAAGAAAAAAAAAAAAGAACTAAACACGCAAAGAGAAAATAATTAGGAGTATAAAAATGCACGTAAAAGATAATTAAAGGGAATGAAATTAAAAAAAATTAAAAATGAATGCTTGGTTTATTTGTTCATCAGTAGATCAATTCTGGATCATTTAATGCTAAAATTTTTACACATAATTTGGACACAGTTTTATATATTTCTGTTTAATGCAGAAATATATGGTTGCAAGTATTCTTATCCAATACTAATAATTCATACACAATTATATGGTTTCAAGTAACTAATCCGATTTGATAATTATCGTATCATGTATCCCGGTCGAATCTGGTAAAGGGAGATAATGGGTTATTTAATGAAAAGAAAATAAAAGAAAAAAGTATCTCAAGAAGAAAAAGAAAAATGTATTTAAAATTTAGTAAAAGTACTAAAATAAAACAAGAAAGAACAAAGTATTAAAAGAAAACGTACTAAATATTAAAAAGAAAGCAAGAAAGAAAAAATGTACTAAAAAGACGGAAAGGAAGAAAAATTATGTGCAAGTCCTAAAAGTAAAATAAAAGAAATTAGAATTAAAAACTAAAAAAAAACTAAAAAGAAAACAGTAAAAAAATACTGAAAAAAAATTTTTTTTTAATCACTAAAAAGAAAAATAGGAAATAAAATACAAAAAAAAAATTCTAAGAAAGAAAATTATACTAAAGAAAAGAAAGAAAAAATATACTTAATAAAAAGACAGGAAGAAAAATGTATTTTTACTGAAAGAAAGAATAAAAAGAAACGAATGATAAATAAGGTATTGAGCTGTTACCGAAACTGCATTACCACCGACCTCACAATTCCCTCTGTTATTTATGTAACATTGTCGACAATTTTACCCTTATTTATTCAATTAAAAAAATTTGTTAATACTGTTGGCCCGATCAATATTCTAATTATTTACGATTGCATTTATGTATACAACAAAATAGGAGTTCACAGTGACTATCAAATTTGCAAATTATATTTGCTTGGTATATCGATTTCTTTACTGTCTAATTTTAGTTACACAGTTAAATGGTAGAAATTTAGCGATGAAAGCCGAGAGTGAGGGGTTGTAAGTGGCCGAACAGCTGCTGTTTCGTGGGGTGTTGCTTCCTGGATGAAAGCCGGAAGTGAGGGGAACACCGATCAAAATAAGATTCACGTAATGATTGAATTTTGAATAATATTCTTTATTTTACCATTTTTTTCGCTTTGCTCAATATCAATTCATAAACATTCATCCCATCCCCAAGAAAATAAATTGATATATACCAAAATTAATAAATCTTTAAAAAAAAAAAAAAAAAAAAAAAGGTGACTATTTTGACAGCTGCGCGGAGGTTGAAAATGTTTTCTATTTGAAGGCGGGGCGGTAACTGATTCATAAAATTAATATTCTCTCTCTCTCACACACACACACACAAGAAAATAAGTACATTTTTAGTAATTTAAAAATATATATCTCATTCAGCTGTTTTTAAATATTAAAAAAAATATATGAAAATTGATTCTGTTTATTCGATCATTTTAGATTTGACAATGAAAATAATATTTTCTTGATTAAATAAAAATATCCTTTAGGACGTTTCTTCAGTATTGTTTCTTAAAGTTAGCGAGGAAAGTTTCCTTTTTAAAAATAAAATTTGAATAAAAACAGACGACAACTTTGGAAAAGGGCTCCGAGAATTAAGTAACGGATAAGTTTCTCCGAAAATAGCAAAGAGTTTCTTTGGAAAGGATAGGGACATTTTTTTGGGGGGAAAAGAGACTTTTACCCCCGAATAAAAAGGTAAAATTAGATTTTAAAATTTTGATTTTATTAAAAAAAGTAGGGTGTTTTCACTCAAGTCACTCGCAGTCTGAGAAAAAAAAATTGAAAATCTGAAGGAACGAAAAAAAGACAGAAAGAAAAATATTCATACAAAAAATTAAGAAAAATTAAATAAGGTTTAAGTTATGAAAAATGGAAAAAAGAAATCAACAAAAAAAAAAAAAAACAACAAAAAACAAAAGAATAAGTATTGAAAAAAAGTTCTGAAATAAAGAAAAATATTTAAAGATAGGAAAAAATAAAAAAAATAAAAAAGATTGTGGCTAAGAATTGAAAGAAAGGAAAAAAAGAAAAATATTTAAACATAATTGAAGACTGAAAAATACAATATTGAAAAAAAGAAAAAAGTGAAAATAAGAAAAAAGAAGAAACGTAGAAAGAAAGAAAAACAAACAAAAAAGAAAGAAAGAAAGAAAAACAAAAAAGAAAGGAAGAAAGAAAGACAAACAAAAAAGAAAGAAAGAAAGACAAAAAGACAGACAGAAGGAAAGACAAAAAGACAAACAAAAGGAAAGAAAGACAGACAGACAGACAGAAAGACAAACAAAAGGAAAGAAAGACAAACAAAAAGACAGAAAGGAAAAGAAAGAAAAGCGATAAAAGGAAGGAATGAAGAAAGATTCAGACAATAAATCACCCGAAAAGATTGAAAGAAACGCGAAAATGAAAAAGTTTAAAAAAAACGACAGAGTACGAATTTCTTTCAAAAGTTTGAAGATGCACCCCAAAAATCAGGAACACACACACACACACACACACACAATATATATATATATATCATTCAATTTAGAAATATTACTTTCTGAATGGTGTACAGAATCTTACTTGGAAAGAAATAAAGCATTGTTAATGAATAAGGAGACACTACCATTTTGTGATACAAAAATTTATCTTCACCGAAGCCCAAAATGCCAAGATTTTATTAATTCTAATGGAACTTTCTACTATGAAAACGGATATTATTTGGTGATTTTAACAACGTGTTTATTAAGTTATACAGATTGCTGGTTTTCTTTTTCAATTAGCAAACATTTTGTTAGCTTAGACCAAACGAGAATCGAACTCGTTACGAAAACTTTGCAAATCTAGCTTTCTAACCATTACACTAAGAGAGGCAAATGGTGTTGGTGGGGGTGTCCCAGTGGTATAGTGGTTACGCGACTGCGATGTCGTAGTAGCACTGTTAAAAATCCACCCACGCTATTGTGTTCCCTTTCAGATTAAGACCCTTTAGAGATTTACTAATCCTTATCCTTCCAGCTATGGATTAAATAATACTATTACTATCTTACAAAGATGGTTTGGTATTAAATAACCCACGAAGGTTGATATGCTATTAAAAAACCCTAGAAATATTGCATTCTTTTATTGTGTGCAAAAAACTTTCAAGAAAGTACCACCCATGAATAGGTACGGCAAAAATTTTTTCATAAGTTATTTTTATTCTCAATCAAAAATACCAAGATTTTATTATTTCAGTAGAATATTAAACAGTTATTATTAGGGACAGTTGTCTGTTTTCTTTGGTATGGTGGTGTTTTATAGCATATCAACCCTTGTGGGTCATTTAATGTCAAATCCTATCTATACGTGGTGTATTCAATAAGTTTCCAGACTTTTTTGTACAGGCATTTAAAATTGTTGTAGACGCTTGAAAATTCACTATGCTATTGCTATATATCTTATGAGATGACTGACCAATTTTTATGATTTCAGCTTAAAATAAACAGCTACAGCAGCAATTGGAATACAACCTACTAAAGCCTGATTGTCACAGCTGGTGAATTTCAAAAATGCAATCTGGACATCAGGACACTTTAGAAGAACGATATGCAATAAAATTCTGTTTTAAACTTGGGAAAAATGCCAGAGAAACATATGGAATGCTTCAGACTGCTTTTTGACCATCTTGCATGAATCGAGCATGAGTTTTTGAGTGGCATAAGAGAATTAACGAAGGCAGGAAGTCTGTGAGGAATGATGAGAGGTGTAGGAGGAGTAAGGAAGTCAATTTAGCAGAGTTGATTGGCCAAATGGTTAGGGTTACTATATTGAGATTTTAAGGGAGTTCAGGAAGGGATTCCGTCGGAAGAGTCCAACACTCTTGACATCAGGTCAGTGGCAATTCCACGAGGACAATGCACCAGTCCTCAACTCCATCCTTGTCACAGACTATTTGAGCAAGATGGGCATCAAGACAGTTCCTCAGTCTCCCTATAGTCCAGACCTTGCTCCCTGTGACTTTTGGTTATTCCCTAAGCTCAGAGACTGTGGTTATGAGACAATTGAGGAGATGAAAGAGGCTGTGACGAAGGTCATTGACACGCTGACACAAGAGGACTTCCATGGGGCGTTCCAGAAGTTGTTGGAACGGTTCAACAAGTGCATTGGAGCCGGAGGAGATTACTTCGAAGGGGACTAGAATTTCATATGTGTCATATCAATAAAAGTGCCCATACGAAAAAAAGTCGGGAAACCTATTTAAATGATCCTCGTACGTATATATTAAATGTATGTGATTTGAAAGCAAATAGTTTGTAAGTAACTTTTTAAGATAAGCCAGAGTTTATTTTTTTGTACCCAGTTAAATAACTTCACTTTTTGCTATTTAATTCTATTGAACATTAATCATTTGATTGCACACAGTTAGAAGTATTGCTATCTTGGCGCAATCAACTCTCACCCACCACATTTTAGTCTTTTTACGATACAGTGTTGAGTATAGGGTGGAACGATAAAATGGTCGTCCTAAAGAAAACAACACTACAGCTTTATTTTTAAACTTTTATTGAAAAAATCAATTCAGCTAACTTGATTATGTAGTAGAGCTGACATCTACAGGGTGGAACGATAAAATGGTCGTCCTAAAGAAAACACTAGAGCTTTATTTTAAAACTTTTATTGAAAAAAATCAATTCAGGTAACTTGATTATGTAGTAGAGCTGATATCTATTCAATGTAATCGCCTTCAGCCTCAATCAACACCTCGATACGGATCCGGAGCTGGGAGCATGCCTTTTCCACAAGCGCCGGCGGGAGCTCGGTGGATGGCGGCGATCAGGCTGGCTTTGGTGTTGTGGGAGGTCATGTTGGTGATGTTCTCGACGTATGACCAAACGAAGTAGTCCAGCGGGTTCAGGTCGGGGGAGACCAGTGAGAGAAGGGTACAAAGTCGTAGCACTCTTTCTGAAGCCAAGCCTGGGTTTCTTTGAACTTGTGGGCCGGCGCCGAGTCCTGCTGCCACACACAGGGTCTGCCATCGGCCACCTGATTGCACCAGGGGATCACCACACTCTTCAGCACATTCAGGTACACTTTGGTGTTGACTTTCAAGCTGATTTCGAAGATGTGAGGCAGCATAATGTGGCCCTCACTTGAAACCGCACCAAAGACTATAACCGTAGCTGGAAATTTTGTTTTCATCACCCTGGGCACGTCTGTTATTTGTAGCAATCCAGATTTGCATTTTGAGGGTGCTGGCAATGATCCTGTTGTCATAACTTGGATCGGTAGACAGCATGAGTTGTACAGCGGTGCATCTCCGATCTCGCTCGTTGAACACTGTGTCACTTTCAGACATGATAGAAGGCTCTTATCGCTCTTGGGATTTGTATACAACTGGCCAACTAGTAGATGGTCTGCAACAAAAAAAAAAAAAGAAAAAAAAAAAAAAGAAAACCGGTTTTCATTAAACGGAAATGGAATCGTGTCGTCTTTTCCAGGGCGACAATTTTATCGTTCCACTCTGCACTTGCCTGCCATAAGAGTAAATTGAAGAATACAGTCGGGACAATCGTATAGGTGTCAGGGCTTGATATGACCAGCCGATTGATCAGGTCGGGCCCTTCCAACCATCCGTCAACCCCAGTAAAGACCTAAGTGGAGCGTTGCAAGTCACGTGTCCTCTTCAGTTACAGAGTCATGGGCTCCTCAAGTATAACAGTTTGCGACCAACGGATAATAAGTAACCTCGTTGAGGAGGTTCGTCTTACCCCTCTGCAAAAGTGCAATCGGTGTATTCAGCCTGTGTGTGTAACAAATTTGACCACTCATATACACCAATTATCGGGTTCCTATTTACTGGAGTAAACCTAACTCAGACGTACGGAATATCCAGTGAGAATCGAAACCACGAACAATTCTTAACAAATCTACCTTCCTAACCTTTTCATTGAGTGAGACAGCAAGGATTCATATTTAGAATAAATAGGACGTGAAAATTTGATTAGTTAACATTCCAAAATTGTGAAAATAAGATTTTTCAATTAAAAAAATATTTTCTTTAATTTTGGACAAAAACTTACATTACAGCGTGACATCAGGGCTTAAAAACTGCAAACGGCACCCTCTGAAGTGGGCTAAGACCCTTTCCCTAAAGAGGTAACCTAAATGAATTGCATCCTGTACTGATAATCATTTTGAGAACTCTAAGATGAGTTGGGTACCCCTTCGTTGCCATTACTCCCAGTTCCACTCATTACAGGTGCCGTGATAGTTATTAGAGTTCCGTCTATTGATGATATCTGTTTAAAGATTATTAGCATTGGAGAGGAACACTTGAAACTATATAACTGTGCAAACAAATTATTTTTTAACAAATTGAAAAAGTTACTTGAAACTATATGGTCCTGTGCAAATTATTTGTATTTGGGGTGGGGAAATACTTGAAACCTTTCAACCGTATGAAAATTATCTATATTGAGAATTACTTGAAGCTATAATTGTTTACTAAGGATTATTACTAATTACTTAAAATCCTAATTGTTTGCAAATTATTTGTATTTGATAAGAATACTTGAAACCATCTGATAGGAGTAACAACTTGAAACCTTTTAATAGTGTGCAAATAAATGATTATGAGCAAATAAAAAAGTGCAATTTAAAAAACCAAAATGGAACATTGAAAATATAGTTAGGATCTTTAGAAAGGAATAAAATTTCGGCATTAGATAACTCATCAAAAGTTGATATGCCGTTAAAAAGATAAACCAGACCAAACCCAAAAAGTACTTGATAAAAATCTAAGCTGAAAAGTAAATATTTACAATACAGTATTTGTTGTTTTTGATCAATGCATTTGTTGCTCGAAGAAATCCTTACTTACGAGGGGCATACGATAACTTTCCAGATTTTTTTCGTATGGGCCCTTTTATTGATAGCACACACATGAAACTCTTATCCCCTTCCAAGTAATCACCTCCGGCTGCAATGCACTTGTTGTACCGTTCCAACAACTTCTGGAAGGCCCCATGGAAGTCCTCTTGTCAATGACCTTCGTCAAAGCCTCTTTCATCTCCTCAATTGTCTCATAACCACAGCCTCTGAGCTTAGGGAATAACCAAAAGTCACAGGGACCAAGGTCTCGACTATAGGGAGGGTAAGGAACTGTGTTGATGCCCATCTAGGTCAAATAGTCTGTTGCAAGGATGGAGTTGTGAATTGATGTATTGTCCTGGTGGAAATGCCACTGAGCCGATTTGAAGAGTGCTGGCCTCTTCCCTAGGAATCTCTTTCTGAACTCCCTTAAAACC
>CAUZXS010002675.1:7500-20000 GCA_963585895.1 Sepioteuthis lessoniana
TTGTTATGTAAACCAATGTAGAAGAAGGACAACTTTGAATTAAACATCTGACCGTCTCTTTCATCTAGTTTGTGCCGGATGAACCCGAGTAAATGCAAGAATATGCCTAGATGATCAACATCAACATTATAGCAGTCTAGAGAGGACAGACAAAAAAACTTTTCGTAATTATTGATATAGTCTAACACAATTCTACTTAGCAAAAAGCAGACAAAGAAATTCGAACAGTCCCAAATCCTTCCATTTCTTCTATGCTCGCTATAGATAAATAGTAGGGTAGGCTGAGTACTTTAGTCTTTGCATAGCGACCAGTTTAGGATAAAGAAAACTCTAAATTTAAAACCAGCTGTACTCCAGTTAAAAATTGGCCTTGTATCACATCCTGACCGTGATGTACCCTCGGGTAAATATATCTCCCTTTAGCTCTGGGTAAATAGTAGAGTAGACTGATTTCTTTATCCGTAGTAAGTCAACCAATTTAGGAGAAGGAAAATTCTGAATTCAAACCAACTGTACTCTTTGTTAAATACGTTTCCCCTCAGCTATGGGCAGACTGCGTTCATTAGCTTTCTTGAAGAAGGAAAACCCCTGAACTTAAGGTATTGGTACTCCGCTTAAAAATCAACCTTGTGTCATATCCTGCTTCTGAGGGGAGGATTAGTGTAATTGGAACAGAGTATGAATTGAAGTAGCCCAGTCTGTATCGAGTGTACGTTTTGGAAGGGTGCTCAAGCTGACCGTCACAGGTCCCAGGTGAAAAAGATTGCGGCTTGTTATGTATATAAAGGATTGAAATTTGGCTGTCAGCACAAACTGAGCCACGACTGTCGTTCCATGAATGGCAACTTTCGATAGAGTCTTGCAGGGACGCAACCACGTTTACTTTAAATTTAATATCATTATAATCCGCGCACATCGGCTACGACTGCAAAAGTGAACACACACGCAAGCAGGCTGACTGTCGTAGATACAACAGCAGTCGGAGAGCGAACCTGAACAGGTCTTGATTGAAAAAGGGAAAAGATAGGAGGAACAAGACTAGATTACTTCGTTAGTTTCTTGGAGACGGTGGCTAAGTCAAAGTGTTGAAGATGGGGGCAAAGTGAGAGAGAGAGAGAGAGAGAGAGAGGTGAACAGATTGAGAAAAAGATAGAGAAAGATAAAAAGGTTCTTACGCTCGCAGAAACACACATACATCTGCATATACATATATATATATATATATATATATGTGTGTATATATATATATATATATATATATATATATATATATATATATATATATAAGTGTTCGGGGACCTCATACGAATTAATACTTTTTTCGGAATCTGCTGTTCGAGTTCTTAGATATCTATCTATCTATCTATCTATCTATCTGCGTCTATTTCTTTCTTTCTTTCTTTCTTTCTTTCTTTCTTTCATATCAACGCAGAAAATTTCGAGATAGATAGATAGATAGATAGACTGAGAATAAGGTTAATTAATAGGTATAAAAGTTGCAATTCATTTACAACGAACGGGCAGTTCTCTCGTTTTGTAATAAGAACCTCATAATTTATAGTTCCTTTTCGCACACAAAGAGAGGGTCTATCTGCTGAATACAGTCCGTTTCTTTCTTTCTTTCTTTCTGTCTTTCTTTCTTTCTTAGTTCATTCCTATCTGTCTGTTTAAAAACTACACTTTTATATTCAACGTCTATCTATCTATCTATCTATCTATCTATATATATATATATATATATATAGAGAGAGAGAGAGAGAGAGAGAGAGAGAGAGACAGAGAGAGCGAGAGTTACTTACAGTGCTGTAATCCTTAAATGAATTATTTGTATGTTCAACTTTTTTTTCTATATCTATATTCATCTCTTTATTCATTAATTCTTTTAGTCCGAAATACTTTGAACATTTTATCGCATACCATACTATGTGGCTGTCTGAGTTTTTCGGCTTCCATTTTTCAAACAGGCAATCGTAATAAATAATTCTAAACAATTGTAATATAACGTGCCACTAATAGTGGGAGCACAGGGTAAGATCAAGAAAGGGACAGATAAACGCCAAAAAATATCTAGTTGTTCCAGCCTTTATGAAATAGAATAATTACCCTTTCAGAACCATTTAGTTCCTTAGGAAAGTATTATTAATATGACCGATAAATAATACCGAAGGATGAAGCAAATATTATATATATATATATATATATATATGACACGGGCTCATTGGTCTAGTGGGTAGAGTCTGGGAGCCTAAGTTCAATCCCAAGTCACGTCATACCAAAGACTTTAAAAATGGTACTTGATACCTCCTCGCTTAACACTCAGCAATATAAGATACGTAAATAGATAGGGTAAAGGGGAGCAATCCAGGGAAAGGAGTAGCACCCTCCTTTACACCTCGGTGTAGTAGCTATTAAAAAGGGAGCCTTCTGGTCGCCCTCTACTATTGTCGCCAACTTTACTTACTTTTACTTTGTCTACATATTATAATTTTGCTCCTTTCAAATCACCGTGTGTACATTTTGATATCCGGCTGGAATAGGCTAATAAATTTTCCGTATTTAACTGTTTCCCACGTACTTTCAAACCCCTCTCAGGCCATCATCAGGCGTAGTAATTCACTAAGCTTTTTTTTTTTTTGTTTAGATTTAGCACAGGGCCATATGAATGGGACACCCGATGAGACTCGAATTCACTTGTGTAGGTTTGGTAGTCTAGCTTGCTAACCATTACACCACCATCAGGCTTTGTGTCTATTGCAAAAGTACAATGCAGAGTTTTATTTATACTGGGGTAACTTTAAAAGTTTACTTCTATATATGGCAACAGTACCTAAAGATATTTGAGTATATTAGCACTGGTTTCAAAATTAACTTTGTTGAGGTGGAGAAAAGATCGAAATAAAAATATGTAGAGAGAGAGAGAGAGAGAGAGAGAGAGAGAGAGAGGTATGTGGAGAGTCGGATAAATCAAACACTTAAAACCGTATTAGAGGCGTGATATTTCGTTCTTTTATTTCTTTTTTACAACTTTTCCAAACTGAACGGATTTAAACTCAGTAAACGGTTCAGTTTGAAAAAAATTCTTAAAACCGGTCTTAAGTTTTTGATTTTTGTCAGATTCACCACAATCTATCATTTTAACAAAATATATATGTATACATATGCATCAAGAATGCTGCGAGCAATATTGAACAAGTCCTGGAGGCAACATCCCACAAAGCACCAACTATACGGCCACCTACCTCCCATCGCGAAAACCATCCAAGTTAGACGAACCAGACATGCAGGACACTGCTGGAGAAGCAGGGACGAGCCCATAAGTTATGTACTCCTAGAGATCCCCACATTTGGCCGAGCAAAAGTAGGATGACCAGCTCGAGCATACATACAGCAGCTCTGTGAGGATACGGGATTTAGCCCTGAACACTTGCCAGGGGCGATGAACGATAGAGAGAAGTGGTGAGAGAGGGTCAGGGATATCCACACTAGCGGCACGACATGATGATGATGATTATGATGATATATATAAATATATCATCATCATCATCATCGTCATGTCGTATTTCTTGCAAAGATTTCCGTGAATCTATCACGTCATATGTCTCTATCATCCATCGATTCTTGCAGGTCTTCTAGACTGCATGCAGTGTCCGTACAGAGCTGTGGTAGATAAGTTCTAGTTGATCGTCCAACACGTGTTCGTCCGTGTGCAGGAATCCATACGAGAATGTCGCTTATGAGTTTGTCCTTAGTTCTCCAGCCGTGTCCCGTGCGTTTTGTTTATCTATTTTGGATGTTTTAGAGATGGGAGGTAGATGGCCGTACAGTCACTGTTTTGTGGGAAAGATTATCAGGACCCTCCCACAAGTTTCCCTCATCCTAGGTGTTTGGAAAAAGTTCAGGGAAGGATAGTAAGAAGTCGATAGCAAAGCTGCAAAATCATTGAGAATTGTGCAAGAAATTAAAATTTGACCATATTACCAAATTCTACTAATACAAACCAGAATCTGTCCCTCTGAATGAGACGCATAAAATTCTCTGGGACTTGGAGATACAAACAGATCACTTAATTAGAAGACTAGACCTACTGTTAATGAACCAGAAAAAAAGAATTAAATAACTCTTCCAAACTAAACTTTGCAGTCGAAATCTCATCAAAGGAATAAATACCTTGGCAGTTCCTCTTGTAAGATCCACAAGACCATTCTTAAAATCAACAAAAATGGATCTCAGACAGATGGGCTGAAAAACAATGAAATTGATGACGAAACCTCGGCCTTATTTACAATTATGACATTGACAGACTCAATGTAGAAGAAGGAAGATGATATATGACAGAGGCAGATTCTACGTATAAAAGTAGGAAGAAGATATATGAAATATACAGACTATGAAAAAATATATGACATTGACAGAATCTATGTATAAAAGAAGGGAGAGGATATATGACATTCACAGAATCTATGTATAAAAGAAGAAAGAGGATATATGACATTGACAGACTATGAATAAAAGGATATATGACATTGACAGTGTCTATGTATAAAAGAAGGAAGAGGATATATGACATTCACTGACTATGAATAAAAGGATATATGACATTGACAGAGTCTATGTATAAAAGAAGGAAGAGGATATATGACATTGACAGAATCTATGTATAAAAGAAGGAAGAGGATATATGACATTCACAGAATCTATGTATAAAATAAGGAAGAGGATATATGACATTAACAGAATCTATGTATAAAAGAAGGGAGAGGATATATGACATTGAAAATGTCTATGTATAAAAGAAGAAAGAGGATATATGGCATTGACAGACTATGAATAAAAGGATATATGACATTGACAGTGTCTATGTATAAAAGAAGGAAGAGGATATATGACATTCACTGACTATGAATAAAAGGATATATGACATTGACAGAGTCTATGTATAAAAGAAGGGAGATGATATATGACATTGTCAGACTCTATTGAGAAAAGAAGGTCGGGGATTTCCATGCAATGAGACCGTCGTAAGTTCAAATATTCAGGGACCCTTAGAATATACAAAAAAGAGGGCAGAAAATTGATTACAACAGCCAGTGACAGAAATATCAACCGAATTAACTTTAGGAAATCACCCAATGCACTCCTTGCAGAGAGCTTAGATTCCCCGCGACGGGTGGTCTGGATAAGACGCTAAAATATCTTATGGTGAGGCTCCAGTCCTGGATATTCAATGAATATTGAGTACTCCTTCACTACTACTTATCCCAGGTTCAGGAATAGTAGTTGCTGTTAGGGTCCCATCTATGGGTCAAATAGAACTGTTTGAACAAATATAAATACCAATATTAAACAGCAATATTTGAAACCATTTAACTGAATGCAAACAAATGATTAATATTAAATAAAATCATTAGTGTTTAGAATACTTGAAACCACCTGTGTACAAACAAATGATCAATATAAAAAAGATAGGAATAATTGATAAATAGAACAAGTAATTTTAACCAGCAATATTTGGATCTATTTAACAAATGAGCTCGATCGTGTTTAAAAATAAAACTACTTAAAAACTATTCCCTTACAAACTATATATATATATATATATATATAGGCTACCCATAGGGGTTGAGCAGTCTGGCGAAGGAATTTACGGCTGCCGCTCGCATAATGCAAAGCTCTTCGAAAGAATTGAGCACTCTGGTATCCGGTAAGGTATAAAATGTAAACAAACAAACGCTGCTGTTGCTGTTGCTACTTAATACCTTATAATTTCCTAGCTAACGTGGTACGCTTGTTGGTTGAGCGGTAAAATACTAAGTCTAACGTAAAGTTGGGCGGGTTTTGATCCCAGCTTCAAGCGTCCTACGTTTCTAGCCACACTGAAGTGTTGTGATACAACGAAACAGTCTGTCTGTGGATGACAATATATATATATATATATATATATATATATATATATATATATATATACGTGTGTGTCCTGAAATGGGATTTGGCCTTAAATGATTCACAAGGGCTTATATGCCATTAAAATAAAAAAAGCGAATCTCACCTACATTAAAGACAACCAGGAAAACAAATATATTTATATGTATATATATATATATATATATATATATATATTATTTGTAATAAACAAGAATCTTCAAAACAAAAACATCTGTATGGATAATTCCAGCGACTGACTAAGGAAATTGTACTCTGGATGAGATGGAGCTCTGGATGAGATGGAGATGGCTATGAAGAGGACACCTGATGAGAGAAACTGAATCTTTTTTAAAAGTAGTGCAAAATAAAGCCATTAGAACTAATTATATCTTAGCAAACATCGATTATACGCAGAAAAATATTGATTGATTTTTTGATGTACATTTTCTTTTTTCAATTCACAATGATTATATGATGGCAGATGAAACGGTCGATAAGCGAATGGAGCAAACTGGCCGATAAAGAATATAAGACTAAGCATCACTGTGTGGGGAAAGCACAAGACAGTGAAAAGAAACTAAAGCAAAAATATAGACAAATAATTAGACCTTGCTGAAGGGCAGAGAAAGCAATGGCACAAAAAGGTGACTGTGATACCGGCTGTAAGTGTAGCCGTTGGAACGGCCACTAAAAATCTCGATAAGGAGGCGGATATTAGAAAAAGAATGGAGACTATCCCGACCACAGAATTGTTAAAGTCAGAATATTTTACAAAGTCCAGGAAACTTGAAGAGACTCGCTGTCGTTCAGATTTCATTGGAAGATCCTCTCCCAGCCAGAAGAGAAGATCTTGTGATAATTTATATAAATAAAAGGAGAACCTGCTGAATTGTGGACTTTTCCGTTTTGACTGACCAAAGAGTAAAACTGAAGGAAAGCAAAAAGAGTGACAAGTGATTCGACCTTGCAAGAGAACTAAAGAAAAAGCTCTGGAACCTGTGAGTAACGGTGATCCCAATAATATATAGCACGCTTGGAACGATCTCCCAAGGCTTGATAAAGGAGCTGGAAGAGTTGGAAATTGGAGGACGAGTGGAGACCATCCAAATCACAGCATTACTAAGATTAGCCAGAATACTGAGAAGAGTCCTGGAGAGTTAAAAAGGCTTACGGTCATTCAGACACCAGAGAAAAGTCATCAGCTGACGCTGGTGTGAAAACTCGCATGGAGTAGCACAAAACGGTGCCATCAGAACCAATCATATCAAAGCAAGAATATAGCCAATGTAAATTAAATGGTGATTGAGACGAAACGATCAATCACATAATAAGCGAATGCAGTAAATTAGTGAGACTAGACGCGACTGGGTGGGAATGGTGATCTACTTGGAATTGTGCAAGAAGTTTAAATTTGAGTACACGAACAAATGGTATAAGCACAACCCAGCATCTGTCATGGAGAATGACACACATAAAATCCTATGGGACTTTGACATACAAACGGATCATTTAATCTCGCCTAGACGACCTGACCTTATAATAATAAAAAAAAAGAAAAGAAAACAAACCACAGCAGTGTTAAGATCTGTTAGAATACTCGGAAAAGTCTTGGAGACCAGAAAAGATTTGCTGTCACTCAGACTCCTGTGAAAGATCAACGGCTAATGCTGGGGCAAAAGAAATGGAGCAATGCATGAAATAATATTAATAAGGACACGCCATCATTAAAGATAGCGTCGATATATGGATATAACGACTAGAAGACTACATAAGCGTAAAGGAAGACTGATTACAGACCCCAGAACCAATACGGGTAGCACAAGTATCAACAGAACAAAAAAATACTTGAAAACAAAAATGGGAAGAAAAACAACTGTACGAACATTTCAGGCGACAAACAAGAGAAATCTCACACAAGAAAAATGGCTAAGAAAAGGAAACCTAAAGAGAAAAACTGATAGCAGCATAAAACAAGGATCAATCATATCATAGCAAGAATAGATATATAAAACGCAACAAAATAGCCAATGTAGATTATGTGGTGATAGAGGCGAAACCATCAATCACATAATAAGCGAATGCAGCAAACTAGCACAGAAAGAATATAAGACAAGACACGACTGGGTGGGAATAGTGATCAACCTGGAATTGTGCAAGAAGTTTAAATTTGACTATACGAACAAATGGTATATGCACAACTCAACATCTGTCCAGGAGAGTGAGACACACAAAATCCCCATTTTTTTGACATACAAGCGGATCACTTAATCTCCGCCAGACGACCTGACCTTATAATAATCAACAAAAAAAAAAAAAAGAAAACTTGCAAAATTGTTGACTTTTGTGACACTATGAAGGGGAAGCGCCAAGCAGACGATCTTTTTGTTTGTTTTGGCGTGAAACCAAACAAAGGCCTGGACTCGAGATCTCGGACGAGACCGGAAGTGGGGTAGGAAAGGCAGGTCCGAGAGAGACAAAACAGCCAGTTGGAAGAAGGAACCCACAGGAGGCAGTTGGCGACGGGAGATGCAGAAGGGCAGTCGACATCGGACAGCAGAAGAGACAAGTCGGCATGAGAGAGAGTCCAGCATCAGTGAGGGAAGACCAGTCAAGATGAGTCAGCATTCCTTGTGGCTTTGTGGAAACTTCGTGAAGGATGCACGTCAGCGTTAGTCTACAGATGCACCAAGGAATGCAGAGTGTCACAACTTAACCTTCTTTCACTTGAGTTAATCCAAGCCCATATTGTTCGTTTGTTCTTTGTTCTTTTTCTCCCACTCCCTTGATTGTATTTCTTGTAGCCATGAAAAAATGTGTGATACCGCTATCGGAACCACTAGATGATTCACTGGCCAAGATTGAAATATTTCGAAGAAGTTGATGTATTCGGGGGCCCGAGTGGGTATTGTCACACTTTGCTGACCCGGCTGATCACAGAATAAAACTGAAGGAAAGTGAAAAGAAGGATAAATACCTAGACCTTGCTAGAGGATTGAAAAATTCTGTAACATGAAAGTGACGGTAATACAAATTCTAATTGGTGTTCTTGGTACAGTTACTGAAGGATAAATAAAGGGACTGGAGGACTAGGAAAAGAGGTCGAGAGGAGACATTATTGAGATCGGCCAGAATACTGAGAAAAGTCCTGGAGACTTGAGGAGACTTGCTGTCACTTAAACTCCAGTGAAAGACCATCAACTAACGCTGATGTGAAAAACTCTCAAGGAGTAAAAAATAATAATAATACCAATTGTAATTGGTGCGTTTGGAACAGTAACTAAAGGATCCCAAAGGGACTGGAGGATTTGGAGGTTGGCGGCCGAGTAGAGACCATCCAAACTACTACATTATTGAGAACGGCCAGAATACTGAGAAGAGTCCTGGAGACTTGGGGAGATTTGCTGTCACTCAGACTCCAGTGAAAAACCATCAACTAACGCTGATGTGAAAAACCGTAATGAGTAAATAATAATAACAGGAGACGGTGATACCAGTTGCAATTTGTGTGGTTGGAACAATTCCCTTAGGACTGGTAAAGGAACTGGAAGACTTAAAAATCAGAGGATAAGAGAAGAACATCCTGATGAGAACATTATTAAGATCGGCCAGAATACTGAGAAGAGTCCTGGTGAAAAAAAACTCGCTAGAAGTCAAATAATAATAATAATAATAATACCAAAGAACTAGAAAACTAATGACCATGCACAAGGCATTACATCCCAGAGATGACGTTGATAGACTATATGTACCAAGAAAAGATGGAGGAAGAGGACTTGCCAGCATCGAAGACAGCGTTGACACATCCATACAACGATACGAAGACTACATGGAAAACCACGAAGGAGGACTGATTACGGCCATCAGAAACAATACTGACAACACGATTGATAACAGAATGACAAAAAACTAGGAAACAAAAATGGGAAGAAAAACAACTCCATGGGCGTTTAAATGACTAATAAACAACATATCACACGACAAAACCTGGACATGGCTAAGAAAAGGAAACTTTAAGAGAGAAACGGAATCTCTCCCAGTGGCAGCACAAAACAGTGCCATAAGAACCAATCATATCAAAGCGAGGATAGATAAGACGCAACAAAATAGCAAGTGCAGACTGTGCGGTGACAGAGATGAAACCATCAATCACATAATAAGCGAATACAGCAAATTGGCTCAGAAAGAGTATAAGGCTAGACACGATGGGTGGGCAAGGTGATCCACTGAGAAATGTGCAAGAAATTTAAATTTCACCATGCCAACAAATGGCATATGCACAACCCAGCACCTGTCCTAGAAAATGACACTCCCAAACTCCTGTGGGACTTTGATATACGAACAGATCACGTAATCTCGGCCAGAAGACCAGACCTTATAATAATCAACAAAAAAAAAAAAAAAAATCTGTAAAATTGTCGACTTCGCTGTCCCGGCAGACCACAGAATAAAACTGAAAGAATGTGGAAAGAGAGATAAGTACCTCGAACTTGCTAGAGAATTGAAAGAACTATGGAACATGAAGGTGACAATTATACCAATTGTGATTGGTACTTTTGGCACGGTAACTAAAGGATTATTAAAGGGCCCGTGGTGTAATGGTTATCGTTCAAATTCTGGACGAAACTGATGGCATTTCACATAGCACTAATACCCTTGGAAAGGTATGAATCCAATTATTCTCCCTCCAGCAATGGGTAAATAGTTGGGCAAACTGGGTTCTTCAGCCTTGGTGAGGCAACTAGTCTAGGAGAAGGAAAACTCTGAAGTCAAACCTGTTAAACTCCGCTTAAAAATTGACCTTGTGTCATATCCTGCCCGAGCGGACGGGTTGGGTAAATAGGATTAAAGGGCCTGGAAGATTTAGAAGTTGGCGACCGATTGGAGACCATCCAAACAACAGCATTACTGAAAACGGCCAGAATACTGAGAAGAGTCCTGGAGGCTTGAGGAGACTTGCTGTAACTCAAACTCCAGTGAAAAACCATCAGATGTCGCTGATGTGAAAAACTGTTAAGGAGTAATAAATAATAATAATAATCACCTAATCTCGGCCGGACGACTAGAACTTATGATAATCAACAAAACAAAAAGAGAGAACTTGCTGAATTGGAGACTTTGCTTTCCCGGTTGACCACAGAATAAAATTAAAAAAGCAAAACAAAAAGAAGGATAAGTACCAAAACCTAGGTAGGGAATTGAAAAACAAACAAACTGTGAAACATGAAAGGGATGATTATACTAGTTGTAATTGGTGCTCTTAGTACAGTCAACAAAAGATTGGTAAAAGATCTACAGGATTTGGAAATAAGAGGACGAATGGAGGCCATCCAAAGTATTGCATTGTTGAGATCGGTCAGAATATTGAGAAGAGTCCAGGAGACTTGAGGAGATTTTACTGTCACTCAAACGCCAGTGTGAAACCATCGGCTAACGCTGGTGTAAAAAACTCGAAAGTAACAATAGAAGAAGAAGAAGAAGAAGAAGAAGAAGAAGAAGAAGAAGAAGAAGAAGAAGAAGAAGAAGAAGAAATATTAGAAAACGTATCCAATCGAATTTCATCCAAACATTATTGAAAAATTAGGTTATGTAAACCAACTAACAACAACAACAATGACATTAAAGAAATCAAATATAAACGATGACATTAATTAACGTAATTACAATAAGAGAAAAAAAAAGGTGTTTAAACGACAGTTTCTTTGTTCCCATAATTAGGAGCACAACAGTTTCGTAAAAGTGAAACGACACCCCCACCGCTGACACCTTTTTTTTTTTTTAAAAAAAAGAATCCATTGATATTTTAAATTCAAATTACGAATTCCTCAAATCGGAGTGTGGTAAGATGCTCATTTTATTTTCTGGAGAGACGAAAACAAAACAAAGATTGGCAGTTTGGTAATATGGCGTCGGGTATGAAATCAGAAGATTTTCATTGATAGTTCTTTCAATGATCAGCGTGTTGTTGATACGCTTCAGCCTTGTTTTACATTATCTTTAACCGACCCCATTTCCCACGGGTAGAATTTTGACAAAAGGACAGTCTTTCAGCGATTTGAATGGATGCAGACGATTATCGTGGTATGAAATGGATATCAATGAATCCAGCTTGAATCTTTGACAATGCTGTTTGCGCTTCGCTAATGCTCATGGGAAAGGCATGAATCCATCTGATCTACTCCCACTAGCTTTGGGTTAATTGCAGGATAGACTTTTTTAAAGTCTTGGTTAAGAAACCAGTCGACGAGAAAAAAACTGTAATCAAGCCAGCCGTACTCCACTTAAAAATTGACCTTGTGTCATATCCCGCCCGTGTGGAGGGGTTGGGTAAATATATACAGCCAATTTGAATCCAAAGTTTTCTTTCTCGATTCCCGAACCAAGGCTTAAGAGCCCATTCTGCTCTACGATTTACTCATAGTTGAGGAGAGAAGTGATGGATTCATGCCTTTCCCAATGACAGTAAGGCGAATATAAAGTAAAAGTAAAGTTGGCGACTTTCGTCGAGGGTGACCCGAAGGCTCCTTTTTCAATAGCTACCACACCGAGATTTCAGGAGGTGCCCGTGGTGTAATGGTTAT
>CAUZXS010002675.1:22500-37500 GCA_963585895.1 Sepioteuthis lessoniana
ATATATATATATATATATATATATATATATAATTCTCTTAATACCCTGTTCGGTGGCAAAAGCTGCTTGGTAGCGCCAGGGGTGGCAGTACCGCCTTGAGCTACCGAAACTGTGTTATCACCCCTGGATGGCGGCTGATGAGGATATGGTATCACACGTGCTTTCACACGTTGTATGATGAAAATTTAAAAAAAGAATTGGAAAAAAAAAATATATATACATATATATAAATCTCTGGGCAAAAATATGAGATCACTCTCAAAAATGAAGACAAAGATATTGTTTACAATCGAAAATTAAGAAATTCCGATATATGAAAGATAAGCAATAAAGACAATTAAATTTGAAATATGACGAAATGTATATTAGTGTTTATGCTTAATTTTGACATTTATTTTTGATTCCGTTTCGTTTTCTTTATTTAATGGCATATCAACCTTTGTAGGTTATTTAATGCCAAAGCTATGCTCGTAGAAGAACAGTAGTGGTACTATTTAACCTACAGCTGGGAGGATAAGGGGTTTCATACCTTTCCTTAGGGTATTTGCCCGAAAGTGAACGTAATAGCGCGACTGGAGTACGAACTCACTACGATTCCGCAGTCCATCGCTTTAACCATTACACCACGAGGACACCTCCCCCCTTTATTTTTGACATCAATATAAGACCAATTAGTAGAACTATAGAAAATAAAGCCAAATCTTTTATTTAATATTTTGTAGATCCGCCGTTAGCTTTGATAACCTCAAAAGTTCGGTGAGGCATACCATCAACTAGTTTCTGAAGTTAAACCGAGAATATTTTTCCTAGAATTTTGAAACAATCAATCCCCACAAATTTTCGGTAAGATTGAGGTCTGAAGAGCACACCGGGTTGTCAAGAAGTTTTATTTTTTGTTCAAGCAAGTACTTCTTTGTAATTGATTCATTGTGGATAGCAGCATTATCTTACTGAAAAATCCATCCTTCTCCACATAGACGACGCCCTTCTTGTGCAAGAGATAAATCATTTAGCATCTTCACATAATCTGCTGCTTTTTGTCGACCACTGACAAATTGTAGTTTAAGTTTTCTTTAAGATGAGACCCCTCCTCCAGATCATAAGAGATCCTCTTCCACTATGCCTTGTTAAGTAATTCTCTTCTAAATTTTCTTTTTTTTTTTTTTGCGTGCCCGTACTTCTGAAAGCCATCTGGATCGTCTAAATTGAATTTCTCTTCGTCCGAGAAAACAACATTTCGCGATTTCTTTAGCACCCATGGTTTGATACTGATGAGCATATTCCAGTCGTTTCTCTTGGTGCTTCATAGTCAACCTTTGATGATGAATTCTTTTCTAATGCCTAATTTTTTCGTTGTGTAAATCCTTTCTAGTACTGCAATGAGCATCCATCCACTAGAGATTTCAATATTTTTGATGTTGAACAAATTTCCTTTTCTACTTCGAGAACAATTCTTCCTTGAATTGTGGAGATAATTTTTCTGGCCTGCCAATCGGTTTTCTTCTTCGATACAAATTTGAATTTTTCAAGTAATTGCATATCATGGTTTTACTGCGTCCAAAAGCCTTCAAAATATCTCACTAAGATTTTCCGCCCCTTTTCAGAGCTTTAATATGGCTTTCTCAAATTCAGATAATTTAGTTCCTTTAGTCATTTGTGCTTTTAGTATTCGAGATATTACAGTTTTAATACCTTTTATATTGCACAGACTATATATCTATATATATATGTATATTACATTTTCAATTAAATTAAGTTCTTTTTTTCTTTAGTTTTTATTAATCGTCTTATATTTATGTCAAAAATACATTTTAAAATTTAGCATAAATTCTAATATACATATAAAAAATTAATTGAAATTTCTTATTTTAAATTCAAATATCTCTTAACCTAATCTTTCATATATCTAATTTTTATTATTAAAATCTTATAAACAATATCTTTTTCTTTAGGTGGTCTTATATTTCTGTGCAGGGATATATATATATATATATATATATCGATGTTTATTCTTTTTTTTATTTATCTATCTATCAATCTATCTATCTATCTAAGTTATAAGTTGGCCGACCGTAGTCAAGGGGAACCCAAAGGTTCCTTTTTCATTGGCTACAACAGGGAGGTGCTGGGGAGGGCGTTACTTCTTTTTCTGGATCGTTACTCTTTCCTTTGATGCCTACCATATAATACTGAGTGTTAAGCAAGGAGGCATCAAGTACCATTTTTTGAGCATTTGGTATGTCTCGATCGGAGATTGAACCCTGGTCTCCCGGGCCATTGACGAACCCTCTACCCACTATGCCAAACGGTCGGTAACGTAAAGTTGGATGGGTTTCGATCCCGGCTTCGAGCGTCTTGCGTGTCTAGCCACACTGAAGAGTTCTGATAGAACGAAACTGTCTGTCTGTGAAGGACATATATATATATATATATATATATATATATATATATATATATATATATATATGTCGTCCCCTTTTAAATACATTAGTTACACTGTTTTTTTCCAACCCTGTATTCTCATATTTTTGTTATGTTAAAAAAAAAACTTTCAAAAACTTTCAAAACTGATTTTTAAAACAACACCCCTTACACAAGCAAGCAACCCCTAACGATGCCTTATGAAGGGTCTGAAAGCGTTCGGGACTATTTTGGGAAATTCTTCTGTCAATTACAACAAGAAACTAAGACGCTTATCAAGAAACTTGAAAGGGTCTTAAATAAATTATACGGACAAAATTCGTCTTTATTATTTAATGAAACATGCTTAAATGAACGACTACGGCCTAACCACACACACACACACACACACACACACACAGATATATATATATATATATATATATATATATATATATATATATCTGTTGAAGTGTCGGTTATTACATGCATTACACATTTCTCTCACTTTAAAAAATAAATGAATAAACAAGTGAATGCATAAATAGACCAAAACAGATATAAAAAATGAAACAAAATAAAATAAAACAAGATCCTTTACTAGATCTCTACCATCGAAATAAGTGAAAAAGAAACGGAATGTGCGCTCTTTTCTCCCCCTAATTGAGTAACAGAAATGTCTCTGCTGTAGTAGCCTTACGCCTGTAACGTTTGGTATTTGATATCAATGCAACATTTAGCTTATCAAGCCGTACAATCAGTCTCAATATAGTTTTAATGAAAATAACCTGAATAAACAGTTTGTCAAACCTCCTAAAATCAATTCAAGTCTATGTGACCATAAAAGTCGTGTTTTCGTTTTTTTTTTTTTGTTTGTTTGTTTGTTTTTTCAACGCGCGCAAACTACGTCTCTATGGGTCTCTATCTGTCTCACTATTTCTTTCTTTCTCTCTGTCTCTGTCTCTGTCTCTGTCTCTCTCTCTCTATCTATCTATCTATCTCATATGCACACACACATACACAAACACACATGTAATAACACACAATTTTTATTTGACACACGCACAATCTCCTAGTGCAAACAAAAGCGCGTACACAATCCGAAATAACCTCACACACACACAAGCAAATGCACACAAACACGCTCATACGTACACTATCTATCTATCTATCTATCTACACATACATGCACACATACACACACACACACACACATGCGTGTATATCTATCTATCTATCTATCTATCTATCTATACATGCACTCACACACACACACACACACACACACACACACACACATGCGTGTATATCTATCTATCTATCTATCTATCTCATTCTGTTCATCTATCTATCTATCTCATTCTGGTCATATCTATCTATCTATCTATCTATGCTCATACACACATATGCGTGTATATCTATCTATCTATCTATCTATCTATCTATCTATCTATCTATCTATCTCATTCTTATCACACCTATCTATCTATCTATCTATCTATCTCATTCTGGTCATATCTATCTATCTATCTATCTATCTCATTCTGTTCATCTCACAATCTATCTATCTATCTATCTATCTATGCACATGCACACATATGCATCTATATCTATCTATCTATCTATCTATCCATGCACACATACACACATACACACACACACACACACACACATGCGTGTATGTGAATGAATGTATATATTTATCAACCATCGTAGGCTATTTAATGCCAAGTCCTATTTTTACATATATATCGAATATATCATTTGTAAAGACATTGTGTAGGTACACACAGTTAAAGAATCAAACAGTTCTATTTCAAACAATCTATTTAAGCATAAGTCAACAAAAATAAATGGTTCCAAGTATTACTATCAATCACAAACAATTCAATGAAAACATCAGTCATTTGTTTCCATACAGTGAAATGATCAAACAGTTCTATTTCAAACAATTCAATTCAGCTTAAGTCAACAAAGTTAAATTGTTCCAAGTATTGCTATCTAACATTGACGATTCAATTAAACATCATTCATTTGTTTGCACACAGCGAAATGATCAAACAGTTCTATTTGACCCACAGATAGGACCCAAGGTGCTACCTCTCCCGGCCAGAGTGAACATGGGAGCGAGTGGAGACCATCCAAACTACAGCATTGTTGAGAACGGCCAGAATACTGAGAAGAGTCCTGGAGACTTGAGGAGACTTGCTGTCTCTCAAACTCCAGTGAAAGACCATCAGGTAAAACTGATGGGAAAAACTCTAATGAGTAAATAATAATGATTATGATAATAATGATGGTGATGATTTAAAAAAATGTGTCACCTTATAACTACCTCCCTGACAGTTGGGCCCCTGGGTATAATCAAGAAAGGGACAACTAAACACATTAAATAGCCAGCCGATATGAAATATAAAAGCAAATTGCTATTTGTGGAACTGCTCATTTCCTCAGAAGAGTTTGGTTTGGTTTGCTTTTATGGCATATTAACCATCATGGGTTATTTAATACCAAATCCATTTTTATATCTATAAACAGTTCTATTACAAACAATTCAGTTTTACATGAGTACACAGTTTAGTTCTATTTGACCCATTTTCAAACAATTCAGTTTAGCATCAATACATAGTACAAATCTAAGAACAGTTCTATTTCAAAATGCTCAGTTTAGCATAAGCAGACAGTTTAGATCTGTTTGATCCATAGATAGGACCCTATCAGGTGCTACCACTCTGACCCAGAGTGGACCTGGGAGCAATGGCAATGAAGGGGTACTCCATATTCCCCAAAGATCCTGGATAACTGGAGCTTCACCATCAAATTGTTTAGTGTCATATCCATATTATTTTGATATTATTGATTTTTATGGCAATATTTTGTGCTGCAATTGAAAGAGATTCCGTTTCTATCTTCAGATTTCACATTTAAACTTTGTACTTATGTTAAACTGAATTGTTTGAAAGAGAGCTGTTTTTACATTTAACTGTGTCTAAATAAATGACTGATTTTTAATTAAGTTGTTAGTGATACATAGCAATACTTGAAACCATTTAACTTTGTAGGATAAATAGCTTGAAATATAAATGTTTTTTGACATTTAACAGTGTACTTAAGCTAAACTTAATTGTTTGAAATAGACCTGTTCTTATATTTAGCTATGTGTAAACAAAAACTGTACTTATGATGAACTGAATTGTTTGAAATAGAACTGTTTATTGTATAAAAATGGATTTGACACTAAATAACCTATAATGGTTCATATACCATAAAACCCAATCCAACCTAAAATAAACAGAATATCAAGAGTAGCTCGAGCAGACAAAGATAAAAGGGTTTACACATGATAAATGAATCCAACAAACAAATACAAAAAGAATATTTGACTAGGTCCGATTGGGTAGGAAAGGTGATCCAATGGAAATTGTGCAAATGATCAAAAATTAACCACACTACTAAATGATTTTATCATTAAGGGTTTTTGAACAATTGTCTTCGTCTTTATTGTTATTTCCACAACGTTTCGGTTGATATGTCCTCCGGCTTAGTTTGTCTAACTCGGGAACCTTCACGGAACTTTGAACTACGTCCTTTATTGAATCCACGGGGGTCGCCTGTTGTGATTCTGTTGGCCATATCCGTGTACAAGTGTAAAGTATTCCTGTATTGTTACTCGCCTGCATTAAGGATTTAACCTGACACCTCCAGATGATTGTATCCTTAGAAGTTTAGGGAACCAACGCCTACAATCGTTTCGCTATGTGTCCTACTGGACAATTCAGAGTGAATTTTTGGGACTTATAAACTTAATGTTCTTAATTGACTAGAATTACTACTATTATGTATGATTTTTTACCTGTGTTCATATTCAGATTTTTTTAAAAATATAGAATAGAATCCGTCCAAAAAATCAGATATAGGAAATTATTTGGGACTTTAAACAACAAATGGGTGCCCTAGTTCCTTCAAAAAAAATCTAGACTTTGTGTTAATGAACAAGAGGGAAAGAACTGAGCATCTAGTAGATTTAGCTATCCTAGTGGTATAAAAACGCGAAAAGATAGACAAATATTTAGATCTTGCCTGAGCTGGAGAAGTTGTTGAACATGAAGGTGTCGGTGATACCAATTGTACTAGGATTACTTGGAACGGCCTCCAAAGTCCCGGAAAAGAGACAGGGGTAGACTTGTACATCGGTATGTATTTATTTGACCATTTTACAACAGCTAGGATTAGACGAAAGTCATCTTTTGTAAATTTTTCAAAGAATTCAGAATTTCCCTTCTCCGAGACCGGTTGCCTTTCTTTGCCAAGGCTAAAAAAAAAACAAAAACATTCTGCCCATATCTATGGGACGAAGAGATGGATTTTCGCCTTTCCAAAGCGACTTATTCGCCGACTTCATTTTCAACGACGAAAACCGTTATGCGATTTGATTGTCCTGGTATGGATAAAATTTTCAGCCTAAAAGATGTGAACGTTTAAACTATCAATAATAATAATAATAATAATAATAGATCAGCCAGAATACTAAGTAGAGTCCTGCAGACTTGAGGAGACTTGCTGTCACACAATGAAAAACCATCAGCTAACGCTGGTGGGAAAGATCTCCCTAATGAGTAAAATGATAACAAAGAAAGAGAATCTGCAATATAGTGGACTTTGCTGTACCTGCGAAACACACAATAAAAGTAAAAAAAAGTGAAAAGTGAGAGATACGTACCAAGACCATGCCAGAGAGCTAAAAAAATACGGTTTTGATATATGCTGCAGGAACAATCCCTAACGGATTAGTAAAGGGACTAGAAGACTTAGAAGTTAGTGGACAAGTAGAGACCATCCAAATCACATCATTCGGCCAGAATACGAAGAAGAGTTCTTGAGATTCTATATAGAAGACTTATTGTCACTCAAACTCCAGCGAAAAACTGTCAATTAACGCTGATGTGAATAACTCACAAAGGACTAAAATAATTACAATAATAATTTGACCAGACGAACAAATGGTACACAACCCAGCAGATGTCCTCAAGAATGAAACACATAAACACCAATGGAATTTGAACATATAAACGGATCACCTAATCTCGGTCAGACGGCCAGATCTTATAATGATCAACAACAACAAAAGAGAGAGAGAGAGAGAGAGAGTGAGTGAGAGAAAGAAAGAACTAGCAAACATGTGAGCATTGCTGTCCAGGCTGACAACAGAGTAAAATTGAAAGAAAGTGAAAAGAAGGATAAGTACCTCGACCTTGCTAGGGAATTGAAGACACTGTGGAACGTGAAAGTGACGTTTATACCAATTATAATTGGTGCTCTTGGTATATATTTACCCACTCATCCTCTTATTTCCAAGTCTTCCAGTTCCTTTATTAATCCTTTGGTGACTGTATCAAGAGCACCGTGGAGGTGTCCGTAGTGTAATGGTTATCGTCGTAGGAAATGGACACGGCAACACGAGTTCAAATCCTGGACGAGACTGATTGCATTTCACATAGCACTAATACTCTTGTATGAATTCAATTATTCTCCCTCCAGCTATGAGTAAATAGTAGGACAGACTAGATTCTTCAGCCTTGGTTAGGCAACTACTCTAGGAGAAGGAAAACTCTGAATTCAAACCTGTTAAACCCCGCTTAGAAATTGATCTTGTGTCATATCCTGCTCGAGCGGAGGGGTTTGGTAAAAAAGGAGGTGCCCGTGATATAATGGTTCTCGTCGTAGGAAATGGACACGGCGACACGAGTTCAAATCCTGGACGAGACTGATTGCATTTCACATAGCACTAATACTCTTGGGAAAGGTATCAATCCAATTATTCTCCCTCCAGCTATGGGTAAATAGTAGGACAGAATATATTCTTAAGCCTTTGTGAGGCATCTAGTCTAGGAGAAGGAAAACTCTGAATTCAAACCTGTTAAACCCCGCTTAGAAATTGACCTTGTGTCATATCCTGCCCGAGCGGAGGGGTTGGGTAAATATGATAAAATAAAAACATGACTTTTAAGTGATACGTCGGTGCCAACAAATAATTACATATCAGTCAAAGAATATAATAAAATGAGTTAATACAAACATTTATAAATAGAAGCGGAAAAACGAATGTAGCACCTTGAAACTACCCCCGTGTTGGTAATTGTGTGAGCCCTTGGTAGGATCAAGAAATGAACAGATAAACCCATTAAAAAGATTATAAAAATGGATTTGGCATTAAATAACCCAAATAGGTTGATATGCCATAAAACCCAACCAAACCAAATCCTATATATCTAATATATATCTATAAAGAGGATTTGACATTAAATAACCCAAATAGGTTGATATGCCATAAAACCCAACCAAACCAAACTAAAATAAGCAGAACACCAAGAGTAGCTCATGCAGACGAAGATAAATAATAAACACTAAAATTGCACTTTGCGGAACTGCTCATCTCCTTAGGAGATTACAATGAAAGTGACTGAAAAACATCACCTAAAAGAGGCAGCAAAAAGCATAATTACATTGATTTTATATAATCACTAACATCCCTCAAGCTAGGTCTTGGGTAAAGATCCGGTGAAGGATAGTAAGAAACCTAAAATAAAGCTGGAAATCAAATAAAACAGCAAGTATAGATTAGCGCAGCTAATTAGCACATAAAAATTATAAGACTAGAAACGAGTTGTTGGGCAATGTGATCCACTGGTAACTATGCAAGACATTTAAATTTGACCACCCTAGCAAATGGTATATGCACAACACACTGTCCCGGAGAATGAGACACATAAACTCCTCAGGGATTTTGACATACAAACGAATCAGCTAATCTCGGCCAGACGAGCAAACTTTGTAATAATCACCAAAAAAAAAAAAAAAAAAAAAAAAAAAAAAAAAAAAAAAAAGGAAAAAAAAAAGAAAAAAAGAGAACTTGCAAAATTGTGGACTTTACTGTCCCGGCTGATCACAGAATAAAATTGAAGGAAAAAGAAAAGAAAGACAAGTATTTCAACCTTGCTACGGGATTGAAAAAAATGTGGTACATAAAAGAGACGTTTATACCAATTGTAATTGGTGCTCTTGGTACAGTCACCGAAGGATTAGTACAAGGACTTGAGGAGGTAGAAATAACAGGATGAGTGGGGACAATCCAAGCTACTGCATTCTTGAGATTGTCAAGAATACTGAGAAGAGTCCTGGAGATGTGAGTAAACTTGTTGTCACTCAGATTCCAGTGAAAGACCATCACCTAACGCAGATGTGAAAAATAATAGTTGTGATCACCCGATCCTCGTCAGGTGATCTTGCCAATGAGTACACATTGTCTTTTCAACAGCCCCCAACCTGTCAAAATAAAACAAATAAAAAAAATAAATACCTGGAAGTTTCCAGAAAGCTAAAAAACCTTATCGAAGATGACAGTAATACCAATAACATTTGGAGCACTCGAAACAATCCCAAAGAACTTTGAATAGAGAATAGGTTGACGTGATATCTTGATAAAATTGTTACCTTCTGGGTCACAGTATGGCTGAGATTAGCGAGAATCCCGATAAGAGCCTAGGAGAACGGCTGACCATCAATTACTAGCGATATGAAAAGTCCCATAGAATAAATAGTTGTTGCTCTTTGTCGATGGTGACCCGAAGGATCCCTTTTCAATTGCTACTACACCGAGGTGTAGGAGGGGTGCTACTCCATTCCCTGGATTTCTATACTTTACCCTTGATCTCTAACTTATATTGCTGAGTGTTAAGCAAAGAGGAATCAAGTACCATTTGTTGAGTCTTTGGTATGACTCGACCTGGGATTGAACCCTGGTATCCTGGACCATTGGTGAACACTCTAACCATCATGCCAATGTCCAGTACATAAATAAATAAATGAATTAAATACCATATCATTACAACTATATACTACTAAAAGCTGGGCACGTCTGATGGTGTAATGGTTAGCCATCTATGAAATGCTTATTAGAATTCTTCACTCCTTCCTCAATAGAAGCATCAGTATCATCATGGACAGCTGTAAACTATGAAATACTAATTAGAATCCTTCACTCAATCCTAAATAGAAGCATCATATCATCATGGAGTGTTGGTATAATAGGAACGCAATGAATAAATGAGCTGCCGACTGTATATATATATATATATATATATATATATATATATATATATATATATATATGGGGGTGAGTATGTATGTTTCGGTTTTACTTCAGGAGAGGGAGAATTGTTCTCATGGCAACACGAGACATAATGATAGAAAAAGAAAAACAGAAAGACAGAAAGTCCCTCAAAATCACTTCAAAAGTTGCAAACTGTACTGGAAGTTGATTTATTCCCTAAGAGCAATTTAAGTTTATTACTCAAATAAAAATTCGCAAGTATCTGCCTTTTTGATGGGTCACACACACACACACACACACACACACACACACACACACACACACACACACACACACACACACACACACACATTTATAAATATATACATATATATATATATATATATATATATATATATATATATTAGATAACCCATAAACTTCATATCTAGCTCACATATTGATATATATATGTATATATATATATATATATATATATATATATATATATATATATATATATATATATATATACATACGGATATATTCTAACTTTATCCATGTATAAACATGTATATAATATAATGTAATATATATATATATATATATATGTGTGTGTGTGTGTGTGTGTGTGTGTGTGCCATTTGGATGATGTATATATATATATATATATATATATAGATAGATAGATAGATAGATAGATAGATATTCATGACATTCGAATAATGTTTATATATATTTATATATCTATATATAAACGATGATAATTTTTACAAACAGTAATGACAGACGATAATGACAACGAAGAAAAACAAAGTCAGGAAGAATTGATAAAAAGAAGAAAACAATTAAATTTGGAGAAAGTTTGTCGCAGAGAATCTAATGAAAATGAACCGTACAGAAAAGAAGATAAAAAAAAACAGTGGGGAAAAAGGAGAGAAAGGAGCTTATTCCTTCTTTTTTTTTTTTTTTTTTTTCAAAAGAGTCATTTACTGTGTGTGTAGAATAGTAGGCTGCCCCTCCTTCGCCTGATATTATTGGAGAACCGATCGCTGTGAGCTAGATGTAATGATTTAATAACACACACCTCCTCAGAGATTCGCTGGTCAACTAGTTTGCCAGTTACGGAGGCTTGGCGCTGAACAAGTCCGACAAACGGACAGATAGAAAGAAAGAAAGAGTCGCCGAGGGACGAGGTCGTTGTGAAGAAGAGCAAGACGAGGGGTGTGGATGATGGCTGAGGCCTGGGTATAGGGATGGGAGGGTACGCTTAATAAAGGACGGAAAGTGATACAGGCTATTTCAGTGTTTAGAGTCGTCGAATTGTTCAAAGAGAGATTGGTGGTGGTGGTGGTGGTGGTGGTGGTAATAGTGACGGGGAGGGGTAAAAGCTGTTAACGAGAAGAGGGTGGCCGGGAAGGAGGAGAAGGTGGAGGTAAAGTGCGGGAAAGAGAAGAAAAGAGAAAACGAGATGATTTGAAGGTTGGGAAATAGTGAAAGAAAGAAAGAAAGAAAGAAAGAAAGAAAGAAAGAAAGAAAGAAAGAAAAATAGAAGCTGAAGATTGAGTGCGGAAGATGTCAGAAGGGATGAAGAAGAAGGAGAAGAGAAAGGAAATAAACAAATAAGAGAGTTGACGAAGAAAAGTAATGTAAGTGAAGGAATAAAAAGCGAAAAGGGCGTAAATAAAATAAAAGAACAAGAAGGAAGAAATGAAAGAGCAAAGGAAGAAAAAAGAAAAGAAGAAGAAGAAGAAGAAGAAGAAGAAGAAGAAGAAGAAATGAAAAGTAAAATACAATGAAAAAAAAAGTAAAAAAAAGGCTAGAAGAAGAAGAAGAAGAAGAAAAAGAAGAAGAAGAAAAATGGGGAAAAATGAAATAGTGGAGAAGGAAACAGTAATGTAAATAAAAGAAAGAAAAACGGAAAGGGAGGGAAGAAAAAAGAAAGAAATTTTAGAAGAAGGTGAAGAAGGAGAGTTAGAAGAAAATATTGACAATAATAATAATAATAATAATAATAATCAGAAGAAGAAGAAGAAATGAAAAGTGAAATACAATGAAAAAAAAGTAAAAACAAAAAAAGGCTAGAAGAAGAAGAAGAAGAAGAAGAAGAAGAAGAAGAAGAAGAAGAAGAAGAAGAAGAAATGAAATAATGGAGAAGGAAACAGTAATGTAAATAAAAGAAGGAAAATCGAAAAGTGAGGGAAGAAAAAAGAAAGAAATTTTAGGAGATTTGAAGGAGAGTTAGAAGAAAATAGTGACAATAATAATAATAATAATAATAATAATGAGAAGAAGAAGAAGAAGAAGAAGAAGAAGAAGAAATGAAAAGTGAAATACAATGAAAAAAAAAGTAAAAACAAAAAAAGGCAAGAAGAAGAAGAAGAAGAAGAAGAAGAAAAAGAAGAAGAAGAAAAATGGGGAAGAAATGAAATTGTGGAGAAGGAAACAGTAATGTAAATAAAAGAAGGAAAAACGGAAAGGGAGGGAAGAAAAAAGAAAGAAATTTTAGGAGAAGGTTAAGGAGAGTTAGAAGAAAATATTAACAATAATAATAATAATAATAATAATAATCAGGAGAAGAAGAAGAAGAAGAAGAAGAAGAAGAAGAAGAAGAAGAAGAAGAAGAAGAAGAAGAAGAAGCAGGGAAAATGGAGTGAAGAGGAGAGGATGCAAAGTGGGGGTAAAAACGAATACGAAGGAAATCGAACCAAAAACATTAACGAGGAAATGAGAAAAATATTGATTGATTTATTGAATTTATCAATAAAAAAAAATGGGATGAAGAAATCAAATGTTGAAAGAAAGAAAGATAATTTTTTTAAAAAAGTGCATTATAGAAAAAAAAAGATCAAAAAAAGAAAGAAAGAACAGAAGAAAAAAGAAAGAAAGTGAGGAAGAAAGAAAGAGAGGAAGAAAGAAAGAAAAACGAAAGAAAAATGAAAAAGATTAAAAGAAAATGCGGGAATTGAGAGATGCACAGATGAGAAAAAGAAAAGAATTTGGAGTCAAAGTGGATGAAAAGTGAATGAGGAAAAATAGACGCTGAAGAATCTTAGAGAATGAGTCACAAAATAATAAAGATGAAAAAAGAAACAAAAAAAAGGTGCAAAACACTGTAGTCGATGTTTCCTCAAAAAAAAAAAAAAAAAAAGAAAGAAATAAAGAATGAAAGTAAAATGCAAAATATCGAATTTAAAAGATGGGAAGAGAAAAAAATCCTATAAAAAAGTGAAAAAAACGAAAAAGAAAGAAAGAAAAAACAAAACAAAAGTCAATATTTCTTCGAGAAAGAAATAAAGAAAAAAAGGAAGAAAGAATGAAAGAAAGACGAATAAGGTCAGAGGGAGGAATTAAAAATAGACGAGAAAGAATGAAAGAATGAAAGAAAGACAGAATGAAAACACGTCGAGTGAATTTAGGAGAAAGAAAGAAAGAAAGAAAGAAAGAAAGAAAGAAAGAAAGACAACGAGTAAATTTTGAAGAAAGAAAGAAAGAAAGAAGAGTCTGATCAGAAAGAGAGAATATTAAAAACGAGAAAGAAAGAAAGAAAGAAAGAACGAAAAAAAGACAAGAAAGAAAGAAAGAAAGAAAGAAAGAAAGAAAGACACTTAAGAATAGAAGGAAAAAAAGAAAGAAAAAGAAAGACAGAAAGAAGAGTAAGCTCATAATGTAAGAATTAAAAAAAGACAAGAAAGAAAGAAAGAAAGAAAGAAAGAAAAGAAAGAAAGAAAGAAAAAAGACGAAGAAAGAAAGAAAGAAAGAAAGAAAAATAAGATCAGAAAGGGAGAATAAAAAACAAGAAAGAAAGAAAGAAAGAAAGAAAGAAAAATAAGATCAGAAAGGGAGAATAAAAAACAAGAAAGAAAGAAAGAAAGAAAGAAAGAAAGAAAGAAAGAAAGAAAGAAAGAAAGAAAAATAAGATCAGAAAGGCAGGATAAAAAACGAGAAAGAAAGAATAAAAGAAAGAGAGAATGAAAGAAAGAAAGAAAGAAAGAAAGAAAGAAAGAAAAATAAGATCAGAAAGGCAGGATAAAAAACGAGAAAGAAAGAATAAAAGAAAGAGAGAATGAAATAAAGAAAGAAAGAAAGAAAGAAAGAAAGAAAGAAAAATAAGATCAGAAAGGCAGGATAAAAAGCGAGAAAGAAAGAATAAAAGAAAGAGAGAATGAAAGAAAGAAAGAATGAAAGAAAGAAAGAAAGAAAGAAGAACCTTAATGACTTGATATTAAATACTCTTACGATTACTTAAACTGTCGATTCTCATCGGCAATTAGAAAATAGACTAAAAATTCAAAGAAAGAAAGAAAAAAACGAAAGAATTCTGAAGAATTAAGGCATTCAAGAGAGTGGGGGTAGGTAAACAAGGATAAACAACAAAGGAAGTGGGAGAGAAAGACCGGGAACGAATCAAAGTGCAAGCGGGAAAGCGAGAGAGAGAGAGACAGAGACAGAGAGAGAGAGACAGAGAGAGAGAGAGAGACATACACACACACACTCATACAACAGAGAGA